>LPNX010335771.1:755386-804442 GCA_001517045.1 Pseudotsuga menziesii | reverse complement strand
TCATATTTTAGCTTGTCATGTGATCATTAATTTGGTCATAAATGTGGTCATATAATTGGTCATTGATTCAAATACATGACCAAATCAATGACCAAATATATGACCAAATTATTGACCAGCCGACAAGCTATAAATGACCAAAATAAACATGACCAATTTTGGTCGCGTAATAAAAGACCGTAAATTAGCCACCAGCGATCGCCAAACCAAAAGTGGTCATTGATATGCAGATTTTGGTCATTTTTTTTGTCACTAATCTCTCATTTTCCACTAGTGATAAGACCAAATTTGTTGGTGATGGTTCACCACTAAAGTACAAGGCCAGATTGGTAGCGAAGGGCTACTCACAGGTTCATGGCATAGATTACAATGACACTTTTTCCCCAGTGGCAAAGATGGATTCCATCAGGCTAGCCTTAGCCATTGCAGCCTCAAAGCAATGGGAGGTACATCACATGGATGTAAAATGTGCCTTCCTGAATGGAGATCTCATTGAAGAGATATATATGCAGCAACATCAAGGTTTTGCTACTAACCCTTCTCTTGTGTGCAGGTTGAGAAAGTCATTGTATGGGCTAAAGCAAGCCCCCAGGGCTTGGTATGCCAAGATAGATAGCTTCTTTCTATCACTGAATTTTGTTCGGTGCAAATCAGATCCAAATGTCTATTTGAAGTTAGTTAATGGTTCATTAATGATCATTGTGTTATATGTTGATGACCTCCTCATTACAGGAAGCTCACAGGCTAAGATTTCTTCCTTAAAAGGAGTTATGAACCAAGCCTTCTCCATGACAGATTTGAGGCTCTTAAGTCAATTTTTGGGGCTTGAGATCTCTCAAACCAAAGCTGGAATAAAGGTGCACCAGTCCAAATATGCCTTGGAATTGCTGAACAAATTCAAAATGAAGGATTGCAAAGCAAGCAAAACTCCTTTCCTTTCAGGAGTGAAGCTGAAAGAAGCTGATTCTTCACCGATGGTAAACAATACACTGTATAAGAAATTGATTGGATGTTTGTTGTATTTGAAACATACTAGACCTGATATTTGTTATGCAGTAAGTGTGGCTTCTATATTCATGGATCAGCCTCAAGATATCCATTGGAAAGCAGCCAAAAGGATCCTTAACTTTGTTCAGGGAACAAGGACACATGGGATCTTCTATAAAGCAAAATCTGATCTTGAGTTGATTGGATTTACTGACAGTGATTGGGAAAGTGATAGCACAGACAGAAATTCCACTTCAGGATATGTGTTCATGCTTGCAGAAGGGCCAATCAGCTGGTCAAGCAAGAAACAGAGTGCCATTGCACTCTCATCTACAAAAGCAGAGTACAGAGGAGTTGTTAATGCAGCAACTCAATGTTTATGGTTGCAAGGTTTACTTGGAGAGTGTGGCTTCGAACTAGAGTACTCAACTACCATCTACTGTGATAGCCAGAGTACCATTTGAATCTGCAAAGATCCAGTTCAGAAGCAGAGAACCAGACACATTGAGATCCATATGCACTACATCAGAGAGCTTGTGCATGATGGCACCATTCACCTACTCTTCTGTTCATCTTCAGAACAAGTAGCTGATATCTTCACCAAAGCATTTTGTGAGAACACCTTCAGTAATCTCAAATCACTACTGGGGATTGTTGATCATGCTGTGAAAGCATGAGTGAAGACAAGATTCTACAATTTTGTTTTACAGTCCATGTTTAAGGGAGGATTTTCCCAAGTTGGTTTTGCCTCTTTCCTTGTTTATTTGGACATGCAGTATGTAAAGGGTGACTAAGCCTTCTTGCTAGGCCCTATAATTTTATGATATATTAATCATAAGTCAGGCTTAAGGGGGGGTTTTAGAATAATCAACCCATATTTTACCCATTTAGACATTAATTTAATTATTTCTGTCTTATTAGCCTAGTTCATGTGTCCCACCTTGTGCAAGTTGTTTATTACCTATCCATAGTGGTCAAACTTGCCTTATTTGACTCATGTAGTGCATGGGAAAGCCCAAGGAATCAAATTTTCTTTATTCCTGGCCTCCTAGTCACCCTTCTGCTTTTTCTACTTTATTGGCTGCTTTTTCAGTGTTTTAAGGCAAAAGGAAAAGCTAGACTAGGTGAGGTTGACTAGTTTTTTGTCCTACACATACTCCTCTCTTTTCTCCATGAAAAATCATGTATGAGCTGCTGTTCCACCACTCTTTATCTTGCCTAATCCTTTTTTCCAATTCATGAGCTCCATGACAGATTTGGGATCAGCTTTTTACACCTATGGGGGATTTGCTTATTTTTAGTAAGCCTGCTTTATGCTAGATTCGAATTGCTCCTCATGCATTCAAATCCCTGATGTATGTTATTTATTCAGCAACCTATGTTATTACAGGGTTGGCTATTGTACACTTATTTAATACAGTTTAGTGTTCAGCTCCAATTTTCAGTCTCTTTGTGAGTGATTTTGCATGATCAATTGTTAATTGTTGTGAGTAAAATTAATATATCACCTGGTTCAATTTCCACAATTTTGGCATCGATGGAAACTATATTTTGTTAAATTGTGTCTTGAAATATATGGAGCACTCAAATGGCCCATGAACGTAACTTAATTACTTCAAACAAAAACAATTTATACATGAATTATTCTAGAAACTTGGAAAGCACCATAGGGTATACTAGAAAATAAAACACACGTGAATTTGTGACCCATTGTCACTTTATAAGTTGGAATTGCATGATAAGTCTATGAACCCAATGGCTCCACACAACCTTGAATGACAACAAAAAGAGAGGCGATGTGTTATGCATTTCCAAGACCCACATGTAAATAGCACAATGCAACACTGAATCCAAATCACATAGTAGAAAAAAGGAACTTATCATAAATCACCACAGATAATGCCCCAAAACATGTAGTGACCATATTAGTTCAACCCATTATAAATTGTGCTACATATAAATGGCGCATAAATTCACCCCTATAGCGCATAACCTTTGTGATGACAATTTAGGTTTGCTTTTGGTGACTACCATTATTTAGGCAATGTTTGGTATTATTGGATTGGAAAAAATTACAATGAATCTTTATATCTATTTGGGAGTATGATCAATAATGAAACTCCAACATAGTTGTTAACAACTATCGATTTAGTAAGATTTAATTGGCTAGTTTATTTCTTTTTACAAGCGTTGATTGACTCCTTTTTCTACTCAATTTTTAATAATATCTAAATTTGTTCCTTCCACCTTCATTGTTGCTGTGATCTCCTTGAGCTATTTGGTTGTGACACCCAAATTGTGCCGGTGTTAACTAAACTACGTCGATGTGCCATTATATTGTAATACATTATAGGCTTTTATTAGTCGTCACTCTCCCTCTAGAGAGCGCCCATGCTACTCATTCGAGTGGAAAAAATAATGTTGAAAGGGAAAGTGATCCTTGAATCTTCCTCCGAAACATTACCTCATTGATATAAAGGGCCAACTTCTTAATAAATTACAAGAGTTTGAAAATGGTCCCATGTTCCTTCTCTCTCATATAATTATTCACTTATGGGGAATGGGCCCATGCTACCATTCCCTACCTATGCCATGCCATGGATAGTGTGCATCAGAGTCACAAATGGAGAACCATTTTAAAGCACCAGAGGAATCCCAAGCTCATATTAGTGTGTCAAAAACAGACAATTCCCCAAACCCTGTCATGGCCATACCCATGCAGACCATTATAAAGTGTGTTGCGTAAATTACCCACAGTGCATAGCCTCTTCAGTACAGAGTGATGATGATCGCTTTCCTTTTTATCCCCACATTATAACCCAGAAACCGCATGGAAGACCTGCCATTCAAATTCCCATGGTTACTCATTCGAATGGAAGTGTGTGAAAGGGATAGTGCTCCTTGTCTCGTCCTTCAAATATTACTAGAGAGAGAGAAATGGGTAGTTGTGAGTGAGTTAGAAAAAGTGTCAACATCAACATTTATTAATTGAAATATTGGGTTTCGATAGTGGAAATATTGGGTTTTTAAAAATATACATTGCACTATTTTATTCTAAATTGCATAAAAATGTGAATTTCAATTAAAAAATTGTGGAGTTCAATCGTTTAATAATAATTAATGTGCCTCCTATACCATTTTTTATTTATATATGAAAGAAATTGTACTAACAATGCATACATTAATAATACATATGAAATTTAATTTATAAACTATGCACTTTGTACTGCCAAAGTCTACATTATTAATATATAGGAAATAAAACCAATAAAATATGAATGTTTACGTAGACGATGGAAGACGAAACAATGTATACAATGAACATTAACACTTCATTTAGACCACACAATTTGTGTTAAAGTTAGAGAAACTATATTACTATATTATGGAAACATGTATATAGGGGGCAGAGAAGGTATGCATATAAGAAGAATTTTACGGATAATCCAAAGTTCTATGAATAAAAAAATTCAACACTTCATTTCTTCCACATATAATTTGTAAAGAAGTAAGTGAAGCTATATTAATATATTATGGAAATATATATAATGGTGGAAGAGTAGCTCTGCAAATTTGAGTGTTGGCTTACTTCTTTGTCAACCTAGGTTCAGATCCCTTGTTCGTTAACAAAGCCCAAGATATCGAATCGACAGAGTATAACCCCATCGACAACACTTATGACATAGAGGAGGTCTCACTCGATATATCTATGGGGAATGCCGGAACCAGGTTTATGCAGTTGTTTCATGGGATTTTCTTATCATAGCACCATCAAATAACTCGAACAAACAAGGAAATAGACTTATGTCTTCATACATACATCACTAAAGAATATAACATGTTGATCTGACAACATTCATCACATCATATACTTTATATTATTAAACCTGCAATAATATACCATTTATATCATTAATATGATTGACACATTTATCAAATTCATTCACAATAGATTTTCATTCAACCAGAGAAACACAAACACATAGGTTAACGTGCAAACCCATCCGGGAAAAACCACAAAGGATTTCTTCATCTAGCATGAGTAATAATTTAACACCTTTGGTCTGCACACATAGCCTGTAGACTATTCTTTAGATATTATTTACAATCAATGACTGTTTTCCCCTATCATGCTCTTTGGTTTTTGGTATCCATCTATTTTCTTGATTTTTCTTCTTCTTCGCCGTATATGTGTTGTCTCTTCTTCTTTAGTCGACAGGTTGTATTACTAATTTAACCCATCCCATTACATCTAAAAATAGGCACTACCGGCCCAATTTACAATCATGCTTTATTTCCCAAAATAAGACTATTAGTCTAACTATATGTTTACCAAAAATAGGTCGAACTCCTTGTCTTGACTTGCTTTATTCCTCTTTTGTCACGAATATTTCTGTCACAATATTTTCTTGTATTGTGATCAAAATATTCATCTTTCCTACCATGATTTTGGTTATCTATTTTTGTCTTTCCTAGGGTCAACAAGCCCCAAAAAATCACATGTGGCTCGAATCGAGCCACATTACTCTGAAATTTCTATTGGTGCGAATTTGCTCTGAAAATATTAAAATATATTCACAACCTCATCTGCTTCGTTCCCCACCAATTCATGTAGTTTCCCCATTTGGTCCATAAGTTCGGAACTGATATGTTCTGAAGTTGTTATTCCTATCATGCCCAAAACTTGTCACACCTTTTCATGAATAGGTTGAATGATACCTATGACATTTTCCGCTTATACCTTTAGATTTGCAACATAATCTATTGTTTGCTACTGCTATGTCCACAATTTAGCTACTTGTTGTAATCTCTTAAGATCATCAGCCTTAATCATATTTTCCATCGACGTTGGTAGCTTCTTCAATTCATTCTTCAGTTTATTAAAGTATGCTTCAGCAATATGCAGCTTCTCCATAACATTTTCTAGCTTTGTTTCATTTATCAAGGCTTCATAGGACTGAGAAACCTATTCAACTGCTTTGACACAAAGTGCCTCCACCTCCTCAATATTTTGTTCAACCTCAGTTGTTTCCTTCCATCGCTCTTCCAGTACCTCTGGAGGTGTACTAGGATTCATATTGATTCCAAACCCGTGACTCATTTACAAAGGTTCTCAGCTACCTCGCTCAGTCGAAAAATGTTTGCTTCAGAGAAAATCTTGAGTGTAATCCCTCCCTCGGTGAAACTACTACAAGTGAGTGTAACAGCTGCACCTAGTCGCTTCATGTCATCTTGCTAGGTTTTTTCTTTATTCTTTGTCTCCTTGACTGTATTTTTCAGCGACGTAATAGTTTTCTTTGATGTCTTGAGTTGTCTAAGAAACCCATGCTCTCTTTCCTTCATATTTTCTATTGGGGTTTGCTGAATATAATGCAGTAGATACATTGGTCCTACGAAAAATTCAAAAGTCACATGGACAATATCCTTGATCATAGAATTGTATTATGAGGTGCCTATGTCAATTTCCATCGAATTCACCTTAATTTTTTTATGTGGAGGCATCGATGGTACTTCAATAGGTTGCTCTTCTGATGGGTCTACTTCTCCTTATGACACTGATGAATATGGGGCTCGGTCAACCGCTACCTGAAATTTCTTTACTGCATTACAAAGCATTTACAGGAAATATGCAGTGTTGCTTACCAATTATGTGTGTCTTTCATCCATCCTTCTGCAACTTTTATTTGTTATTTCCTCCATTTTATTTGAAATGAGGTTGTAGTTGTCATTAGTAATACCAACAATTCCAGTTGTCTTGTAAGCATTCCTCTTCTTGCGACTCTTTTTAGACGTTTCAAATAGTTTTCTTTTATCCCCCAACTTTGGATCAATTGGAGTCGCATTGAATTCATTTTGACTATTGTAGGGAGAGCTTCTTGGGATTTCCTTTGTGGGTGGATCACCTCCCTAAGTACCATTCTGCTTCTATGTTGGGTCATCCTGTTGTGGATCTATTTCTATAGAGATTTGATCCTTTACGATAGGTTGTCTCCATTATTTGGGCCATTCCTGAATAATTGTGTCAATTTTTGCCCCACTGGTTTTGTGGATCTTATCATGGCTGCAAACATATATGGTGAGCACTGAACAAAACTATTATAATATTATGAGATCGTTGGATGGTTTCCTCTGTTATTCTTTCATGTTTCCAAATAAAATATCTCAGTGCATCTCCTTGCAAATAAAATTAAACATTTTATCTATTTGACGCTGGGGATACTCCTTGTCGCACCAAATATTATGGTATCTTTCTCCTCGACATGGGACAAGAACATCTACCCCTTGGTAATTTGGTAGTTATTCCCATGGGGAACATGATATTAAAATAAAAAATCATGAATAAATAAAGGGATTACCCTTTTCTTGCACATCTGCAACATCTGCTAACAACTCCTTCAATAAATACCATTTCATCTAGACGCCTGTTGCACACTGATCTGTTGCAACAATTGTTATGGATATTCATTGGTTCGGTCACATATTCCTTAGAATATTTCTAGATAAAACTTTATCAACAAACCAAACGATAGTGTGATTGATAGAGGCAATGGCAGAGCCTCTCTTATCTTTCAGCAGGTTATACTTCTCCTTCATTCTATTGGTTAGAGTTGTATCCTAGTCCTTTCCAATGAAGGAGGGTGTTAATGGATCGACCCCTGCAAGAGGAAGTCCTATAATAAATTCTATGAGCTCAATGTATAATGAGATTTTTATGTCTAATGATATACAACCTCCATGAAAAACAAAAACTAGATGCTTCACACATGTGTTCACCTCTGTTGTGCGACCAAAATATGGCATATGAATCAACGGAAACAATCTAGATTTATGTAATCCTTTGGCCCACTCCATTAGGAAAACATGAATAGATCCATCCCCAGTCTTGTGGATAGTAGTCATATACCTCTTCATGTCAAGTTTAGGAAACTTGTGTAGGTTGTGGTCGATAAACCCCATCTTCTTCAAATTTGGGATAATGTTCATCGTGACATGAACTCCTTTTAGTATGGTTGGTGTTACTAAATGATACTTGGAATTTTTACCGATAGTAACCTTTGGTTCCTCCTATGGCCTCAGTGGAAAATAATTAGGAAACAAGGTGGTTGACCCATATCCTATTACTATAGAAATCCCTTCCGTGGCCAGATCGTTTCCTTCTTAATGGATTTGGGGGTCCAACTATGAAATTGTTTTCGGAATCAACAATGACTGTGAGAAAACTTCTGTAGTTTCTTCCATAATGGGTGTAGGTGATGGAATCTCAAGGCTTGACTCTTGTATAGTGCTTATGTTGGAGACAGGAAACGACCATGCTCTGATAAAACATCTTCAGCTCGAATAGTTGTAGATAGATAGTTCAATGCAAAATTTTAGTAAGTCAGATGCAATAAAATGACCAAGCTTCAGCGTGAAGATGAATAATTTTGATGCATGCGAGAACTCATTTTCCTGCATGATCTTGTAATAAATGGAAAATGGTGGCAGCAAATTCTGTCACATGGAGCAATCTTTCTAATCATGTCAAGGAAATCACCAACCAAACTATCACTTTTCATGTCAGTTCAATGGTAGTTATTGTGCATTAATGGAAGATGTGACCAAAAATAATGATGTCTAAATCTCCCTTTACCTTAAATTAACTGTCATCCAACTATCAATTGTGACCACAATCTATCATGTGAAAACAATTATTCTATTGCAACAGACATATAGTCTATCCCAAAAGTCTTGTTTTGCGACAAACATATAGTCTGTAACACAATTATTATTTTGCGATAGACCTATAGTCTATGACAACAATTTTTCCTTTGCAACACTCATAATCTTGTGACAAAAATACTCATAAACATTTTTTTTTTACTTTTCTCCTTCCCTTTTTGAGCTATCAATCGACCGAAGTGCGACCATATTGATAAGGCTTTATCTGACTTCCATTCACCAACCCTTTTAACGTCAATGTACCATCTAACTTATGCAATTGAACTGCTCCTTTTTTAGTGATATGAATGACAATACATGGTCCCATCCAATGTTTTCGAATATTTCCAGGATGATTAAAAAACTTACTGTCATATAGGAGAACAAGGTCTCCAATCTAAATCATTTTAATCTTAATATGGTGGTTGTGTCAAGATTTATGTCGTTCCTTCTCCTCATTTTGATGATATCATGCAACAAATTGATCTTCTTCTAACTGTACTGGTTGCAACAATATTTCTTCGACAACACCAACATCGTTCATTTCAGTAATCACAACTATCCTTAGACTGGGTACAATATATTATAATGGTACAACAACTTCCCATCCATAAACCAGTCGAAATGGAGTTTGGCCTGTCAATTTTTTTCAAGTTGTGTGATAAGATCATAGTACCACATGTATATTCTGATCCCAATCATCTCTTTGAACATTATAAATATTTTTCAATGCATTCTATAGAATCTTATTGAATGCCTCGACAATGCCATTCGCTTGTGGGTGATATGATGTTGTCTTCTCATGTTGAATCTGGAATTCCTCAGTTAATTTGCTAATAAAATAATTCAAAAAATGTGTGCCTTGATCACTTATTAAAATATTCGGACATAAAAATTGGGTTACTACATGCTATAACAAAAATATTTCAGCAGTCGCAGTAGTACAATCCTTTACTGGTGTGGATTTAGCCCATCTAGTCAAATAGTCTGTCGCAGTGATTATACAACGTGCACTCATTATTTTCCTTGGTGGATTAATAGGACTGACAAAATAAACAACCCATTTTTCAAATGACTCTAAATTAACCCGAGGTACTAGCAATATCCCATCTCATTGTGACGATTTTCCATTTCTTTGGCATATATCATAGCTGTGACAATAATCTCTAGCGTCTACATGCAAAGTAGGCCACCACAATCCTGATTGTAATATCTTACACACTATTTATTTTCCTACATAATGACCTCTAACGACACTAGAATTTGCTTCATTCAATACCATCGTTCACTCATGTTCTAAGACATAACGACAAAAGATTTTATCTAGTCCCATCTTGTATAATTGTCTAGTGATCGACTGGAAATCTGGAGCTTTTACAAGTAATTGTTTTTTCTGATTTGCACTGAATCCTTATAAGGAATTTCATGTAGTTAAGAGATTTATAATATATCTATAGTGATCATCAAACATTTTGACTGCAAATAGTTGTGCATTAGGACGACTATGGTTGAGATTACCGGGCTCTTCTCCACTTTCTAGCCTCGACAAATGGTCCGGTCTTAAATTCAGTCAACCCAATTTGACAATAATTTCAAAGTCAAATTATTGGAAAAGGAGAATCCATTGACAAATCCCCCCCTGAACACTATCTTATTGACCAAATATTTCAATGCAAAATGATTTGTATATATCTTAAATTGTACTCCCAACAAATAATGTCATAATTTTTGAAGAGCGTATACCATGGCAAGTCCTTCTCTTTCTGTCATCATATAGTTATTTTCTACCATTGACAGTTTTCTAATGGAAAATGTGATGGGATGATCAATAGAACCTTCACCTGGTTGCATAGATACAATTCCCAACGCGATAGATGACGCATCGGCATGAATGTGAAATGATTTTTTCTAGTCTAGAAATATCAATATAGACATTGTTACCATCTTATTCTTAAGGAAATCCAGAATTTCTTGACATTGTTCATTCCACTGGAACTTTACATCTTTCTTTAACAATTTCTCCATATGGGTTGTAACCTCTACATATCCTCTGATGAACTTTTTGTAATACCCCATATGTCCTAATGTAGTTCTCAATTGTTTCATTTTTTGGGGGTGGTTGTAGGTCGACAATAATCATGATATTTGCAAGATCCATTGATATCCCATCTCGGCAAACCACATGACCCAACAAGATTCCAAAAGGAGCACAAAAAATGCACTTCTTCAAATTAAGGTAAATATGGAACTATCGACATTTTTCAAGCATCATTCTGAGACTCTCAAAGTGATATTTTACTAGCTCGAATACTGTCCAATCATCAAAGTATACCTCAATAAATTTATCAATGAAGTGTTTAAAATTAGCTACAACTATTCTAGAAAAAATAGCAAGAACATTCTTGAGTCCAAAGGGAATTACCCTATACTGGAAAAATCCCCATTCCATCGCAAAGGTTGTTTTATTCCAATATTCATTTGCAATCCTGATCTGATGGTAATCATAGAATCTACCAGTAAATGAATATATTTATTTCCCTACGATGCTCTCTAATACTTCATCTGTAAACGGGGTCAAAAATGGATCATGCAAGCAGGAATAATTCAACTTTATCAAGTCGATGTAAATATGTATTTTGTTAGTTTTATTGTCTTGTACTACCATAGGGCTAATGCATTCAGATTCTTCAACAATTTCTATAATTCCCGCATCTAACATTATGTATAACTATGTCTTAAATTTTTCTTTGTACCTTGTATTGAGCCGATATGGTCATTGTTTGACATTTTTTGCATCGGGATTCAAGGGAATCTTCATTTCTCCCAAATCTCCAATAATTCCCTTCATTTTTGAAAAATTTAGTGGGGAACAGATCCTAGAACTAATGTAATAGGTCTGTAATATTTCCTACGATCTCATCATCCTAGTAGTCTCTTATATTGGAAAATTTTGGATTCTATGGGGAACGAATGTTTACTTTCTTTATTTTTAGAGGATTCAAAAACTTGTCACTTGATATACCTAATCCTTCCACTGCATGAGTACCTTTAGACTCAGGGATATTTTGTTGCGTGGATCATCATCATCAGGTTCACCTGTTACATTGTAGCATTCCAACCGATGTTGGACTGTCACGTTGATCTAATGGAATTTTTTCATTGACACATCTTCAAATATATTGGTTTTGATTACGTGTAGAGCAACATCAATTGAGGGATGATCATGAACAAATTAAAATGTATTCATGAAAATAACAGCTAGTTCTCCCCACTCAATTGTTCCTCATCGTAGTTGAACTGATGTATACCAGTTTCTCGGTATTATGTCTAAAGTGTGTGTGAATTGGTGGACCCATTCCTGTCACAGAAATGCCTCTCATGTCACGCGATAATGACCAGTATGATCGACATGATTAGAAAGTCCTATATACTTTGGACCAGAATAGAGCATATTTTCTCCAAATTGAAATTCCAGTAATTTTCTACATTGAGGCCATTCTAAAATAGTATGCTTATGTGCAACCCACCATCTTGCAAGTCTAGTCTTCAGTGCAAAATCCAGGCCTAACAATCACCGAGGTTCAAATACTTTCTGTTCAAACTATGTAAGAAAATATTCTAGGTTAGGTAACACCTCATAGGTAGGTATATCACATACACCAATACCTACCCATCGCACAGATTTTGTAATTCTTGCACATTTTCGCATTGATATTTCATGGAGTCAGTTCTACCAATTCTCCAAAGCTTCTTCTTAATCTTATGAGAAGGAACTAATGCTTCGTCAACTAAGTTTTCCATCATTTGTTAGATTCACATAATTTCCCATCACATAAGTAATATTGTAGATGTTATCTACATATCCATCTTTTCCGTCATTATTTACTTCCTTGACATACCTCTAGCCTTCCATAAGATCAATTGGTGCAACAACCCTTAGATTTGTATCCTCAAATTTTAATATCATTGTCTTAAAATTGATAATAGTTTGATTATCAATAGCCCAGTCGATCCCTAGAAGCATGGGATATAGATTTGTATCATCAACAATGTCTATAAATTTAAAATATGCTTAAGTACAAAGTCCTTCTATCTCAATGGGAGCCCATGTCAGTCGACCAATAGGAAAAACCTTCGACTAATTAGCTAATCTCAGCTGAAGAGAAGACCATCCTAGTCTTGGATTTCCCACACTTTCCCATGTCTGTTTGGTGAGAATGTTAACATTTGAGCCCAATTTCAGAATAATATAATCCATGTCATAATCACCTATCTGGGCATTCATCCTTAGCTCGCAACCAATTTTCAATTTTTTTCCAATGTGGTTAACTCACTTTTTTGGTCATACATCTAGTTGAGGTTCTTCAACTAAAGTTAACAGTTGCGCTATAAAATATTTATCTTATATTAATGCTAAAATTTTTTTAAGGATTTCTTTTGACTTTCTAACCATTTCTATCGATTTATTTTGAAAAGTTGTTCAAATCTTTGCGACATTTCCAATATCGGTCCTTCATTCGGTACAACAACAGAAGTTGATGCTAGAATTATATCTACGAACTCTTGAATTCCATCTAAGAATACTTCACTTCTTTCTGGATTTCAAATGGAAGCTAGTTTTGTTGTTCTAGTCACACACTCAATTGTTCATTTGGTGCTTCTTGATCTCCTCTAGTCACAACACCTCCTCTTGTCACTACAACAATATTAGGCTCCCTTGGTTCAGTAGAAATATTTTGTATGTTTGGTTTAACATTCTAAGTCAGGTTCTGGTTTCCCATGTTTCTATCCTACCACTTAGAAATCAACTATGGAAATTATTCAACAGTGTGATCCAGTACTTTACAATACGAACATGTCAAAGTAGGATTAGTGCAATCTCTAGAAAAATTCCTAGTCTATCAAAAACTTGTAACAAATGACTTGGCCTCTTTCGTGACCAAATCCTCCTCCTTGTCCTCAACCTCTAAAAATTCCACCCCCCTGGGTTGAGGGTATTGTGTCTATGGGTATTCTACCTATGAGTATTGTTCCTGAGCTCGCTCGGTTTCCATATGTTCATCATTTTTCATCAGATATGTGTTGTATGTCTTCTCCTACTACAATTGATATGCCCTACAATATTTTTCATCGTGTCCCACTAATCAACATAATTTACAGTATAGGTTGGATGGTGCACTTACTATTTTCTGTAAATATAAGCATTTTTCAGACCAATGTCCTTTGGTCTTGCAAATTCTACACCAGGTCATTCCTTGTGTATTTATCAGATTTGGTGTGCTTAATGCAAGATCGTTCATGAATGTTGGACATGAATCTTTATGATGGCCCTCCGTTCTGCATCATGTACACCAAATTTTCTCTTGCATTTATTTTCCTTTATTGATATCCTACAGCTACAATGTGAGGTTGGAAATATGTGACTGTATATGCATCATCTTGACACCAGTTCCTCTTACCGATGAATCCTCCAAATTCATAGCAAGCTCAAGAGCCTTACTCTGAGATACAATATTTCGTTGCATCAAAGGAACTTGGATATACGGTAGTATCGTTACAATAAACCATTATTTATGTTGGACATTTGACATCTGAAAATTAACCTTAGCCATTATAGTTTTAAATATTTGATCAAAGTCCCAAACAGAATCAGTTGACAGCTACTTGATCTCTTTTAACTCTGTAATACACTACGACACAAATTTAGGGTTCTTAAACTCATCTATCACTCCCGTCCAGATTTGATCTAAGGATTTCTGGGGAATGCCTGCTGGAACCATAGATAATTTCATATACCACTTAAACGCACCAGCTATAAGGGTTGTGGTCATATGGGATTTCTTTATAGCTTCATCTTGGACTCGTCGCACTGTCCATATAGCTTCACATAGGAACCAATGTTGTTTAGGGTCCTCTAACCCATTCCCATTAAATATCGGTAACTTTATATCATTTCCAACCATTCTATTTACGCTTGGCATTTCTGAATTAAAGGTTCTACTAGTGGGACTTCCTTGACTGATATTCCCACTGTTAATCCTATTATGATTTACAATAACACTAGGAAATGTGTTTCTAGATCTTAACTCAGGTCCTTGAGATGTACGCAGGGTCAAGGGTATGTCATAATCATGATCTAGGTTTGGTACCTCTTCTTCTTCTTCCTTAGATATAAGTTTATATTCCTTTTCTTTGTCGCAAGATTATCCATCGATATGTGGTGCCGATTCATAGTCTATTCTTTTGGTCACGTTGCAACTTCCTCTCCTGCTTGCAGTCCTTCTTATCTTTCCTGACTGAAATCTTCTTCCACTTCTCAAGCCACCACCTTCTTACTCAATCTCTCTATCAGTAAAAAACATCTCAATTTATTCTCGTCCATGTTGATTAGAATATTTCGTGAGACATTACCCTAATTCCCCACACACAAATATTTATCCATCAGACTCCATTCTCAGGATCTATTTTTCACATACCAACATATTTATCCATAGATTCAAATATTTCAGATAATGACCTCTAGGTTCTTGAAATAATTCTATTAATGTTTCACTATATGAATTTATCGCGTCAACTGCAATTTATTAAGTTGAGCACATAGATCTATGGACCAACACACAACTCAAAATATAGATCATACAATTTACCTAGCAATTGAGGAATGAAACAGTGCAAAAATGGCTTGCAACTGTGAATGCTTTCATTAATCAAAATTTAATTAATTAAAATGAAGTACAATGGATAAATAGCCTCATGCAATTTAAATTCATGTGAGGAAATTCGAATTGGTTGGACTCTACTTGATTGAATGGTTAACTGACCTTGTCTAAATCATTATCGGAGTTCATTGGAGTTCAAAATCCAAACTCAAGTGTCTAATTCAGTGTTAACTAGTCTAACTGATTGATGTAGGTGAGTAAATGCACCTCACTTGAATGCAACCATGCAATCCTAGCGCTAACTGAGTAGAAATGAATGTAGGAGACTTGAACTGAATGTAACTGACTCCTAACTGAACTTAACTAGTCACCAACTGAACTCAACTAATGGAGGTTGGTATCGACACTCCTAGTGGATCCTAATTTGTAGGGATTGATATAGGAGGTTCCTAACTGATGCATGCAAGTGCAATTAGTGACAATTGGCCTCAATTAGTGTTCCCCGCACTTTAGTAACTGGTACATGTTCCCCAATTAGGCCAAGTGGACCCAATGGTGCTAGTGACTAAAAATAGACTGAAAGGACTCCCAATTTAGACATGAATCTTGATTTAGACATAAGTGACCAAGATGGACAAGGGAGGATTATAATCCTAACACCCCCCATGAATGCTAACTTGGAGAATTTATGGGCCTTGGTCACTAAGACCATAGGTCACTCATTACAACAAGTAAAGTAACTTCTCAATACAAGGAGCTAGGGAAAAAACCACATGGGAAAAAATCCCCCCCCTCTAACTAAGAAGATAGAATCAAGATTCAAGTTTGAAAAACTTGAAAATATGTTGCTGCAATCTCTGTGATTTAGCGAAGCAGCATGCATGATGTTCTGTGCATAGGTGTCCTGGGGCCTAGCTTGTAGACTTCTCCATCTTCTCCCAAAATGATGATGGAAGGAAAGAGGAATGTAACCTTTGCCTCTTGTTGGATGAAGAGGTGTATGATCCACTCTACTCTTCTGAATGTAGTGTGACCGAGCCCTTGACATGTAGCATATTATAGGGATTTTGTTGCATCTCTTTGAAGGAGGTCATATTGATTGACATAGCGCAAGGTTCTTAGTCTTCTGAGTGTCAGATGGATTTCCAGTCATCTTCCTAGCTTCCAGTTTGGAAGTAGGGATTGGATCTGGATCTGAATCACCCTGAATCTCAATCTCACAAATTGATACAATTGGATCTGCAATACTAGTGGAAACTGCAAAAGAAGTAGATGGAATGTTTTTACCTTCCCTTTCAAGTGGTTGCTGGGAGTGCACTAGTTCCAAAAATGGCATGGAGTGTGAGAACTCATATGCCTTGGATTCATGATTTGCATCATCCTTCGCTATGATGTTCCCAGTAGAGATATCTGTGATCTCCACTGATTCAGGACCAAATATCACTCGCTTTGGAGAGCCATTATGAGTCATTTGGTATACAGATAACATATTTTCAGCTAAGGAGGGAACATAAAGCGCATATTTGAAGTTTCCATGTTCAATCTTGATAGAACCCTTTCCTTTGGCTTGAATTTTACTGTTATTTCCCATAGGAATACTAGGACCATCAAAATATTGCAAGGAAGAGAATGATTCTCTGGATGCAACCATATGATTGGAAGCTCCAGAATCAATGAGGAAGGCATGTGCTGTTGAGCAGCTAGCCTTCAGTGCATGGAATGCCTCTTCATGTTCTTCAGTTTCTTCTCTATGGTCAGCCTTCCTTGTGCTAGTAGGTACAGTAATGTTATGTTTCTTCAGAAGAAGAGCCATCTCATCAATTGTTCTTCTCATACAAGAGCTTTCTAGATGAAATCCCCTTCCATAGTAAGAACAAAGTGTCTTTCCTTTTCCATTGTTCTTGCTTCTCCTTGAACCTGGAGGCTCATTTGAATGCTCTTTATCCACAGGAGACTCATCCTTTTGCTTCCCTTTATCATTCTCTACCTTAGGTCCTCCTGCAACCAGTGCTTGATCTTTGGAAGATAGAATGATCCCCATTTGGATCAACTTATCATGCTCCTGAGTGAGATATTCAATGAAGGAGTTAAGAGTAGGCATCCTCCAATTTGGAGTAGTGAGCTTCCCTGAATGAAAAGTTGATACAAAGACTAAGTATTCTACACCAAGTTTTGAGAGAATGGCAAGGATGAGTTGATCATTCTCCTTCTCAACCTTTCTTGACTTCAATTGGAACACTAGATTCTTGAATTTGGTGAAGAAGTCATTTTCTGTTTCAAAATTGGTTGGATGAAGAGAAACCAGCTCATTCTCTAGCTGATAGATATTCAGATCATCCTTCTTGTCAAATAAAGAAGCAAGTTTATCCCAAACCTGCTTGGGAGTCTTCAATCCATTGATGTCGAAGAGAAGATACCGAGAGATTGAGAGGCACAAGCATCCATATGATTCATCAATCATATTCAAGTACGTTTCTTTGTCAACATAATGAATTGACTCTTCCTCTATCTCCATTGTGAGTTTGAAGAGTCTTTTGGAGTGTAGCTGCATCTCCATGTCCTCCTTCTATTGGTGATAGTTGAAAGGAGTGAGAAGCTCCATTGGAGGAGCCATTTAGAATGCAAAGAAGAGGACTGAGCTATTGTAGCGAATGTAGTGAAGGAGACTGAGCTGCTTGTAGTGAATGTAGTGAAGGAGAGTGATAAACATGTAAAACACACAATCAAATAGACAAAATTAGGTCGACAGTCTACACTTTTGGAATTTCCTTCATGTTATTACTGCTTTTCACTCAGCGGGTGATGGCGAGAAGGTAGGGTAGAGCGACTGGAGCCTCAAAACATGCATGAAATTCTAGTCTCAGGGTGGTCAAAAAATCATGTTAAAGAGGAGAGTGTTTCTACAATGAGGATCTAAAGGCGAGTCAGATCGATGGACGAAATGCTTTTCATGAATACGACCTGTGCGATCAAAACTACCTTTGCATTTTCATGAAGTGACACTAAAGTGACCGCAAAATCCAAGGGCCATGATCGACAGTGTTAAGTCAGTAAATTGTTTCTTCAATTTTGGTTTGACTTCTCCAATTTTGGTTTGATTTTCATTTTATTTGAAGTAACTTTTTGTTTTAAGTCTTATTATTTGTTTCCTTTAGGGATTCTTTTGGTTTTTAGGTGAATGTCTTTTGAACTTAGCTTTGATATTTTCGTTTTATAAGTTGAGCCTTTACATTTTGATGGGGTTTTAAAGTCATGATATCAAAGAAGGGATTAACAAATGATTATTCTGAGTATACCAAGGCATGATCACCACTCAAGAAGTTTTTTAAAACCTCCTACAAAATGTTTGAAAGCTGAAAAATAGCGAAAAAATAGCACTAAAGATATTCTTGTAGCGCTGGAGCGAAAAATTACAAAGGGCGCGCTACAAGAATATCGCAGCCCTCTTTTTTCCCGATTTTCAAGTAAAATTTCATCATGATTGCAAGTGATGAATGACTAATCCCACATTGAGAGTGGTTTGCTACGTGTAAGTTGCAGAACTAGCATGATTTCAGGTGTTTTCAGTTCATGGAAAAAGCGTGCTTATCATTGATCCAAATACAGTTCAGCGTGACAGTTGGTCGCCTAAACTGACTTTGTTGAGAAGCCATTTAATATTTATCTCTATTTTGGAATTAAAAACTCGTAGTGCACCGGTATTCTAGGCCTAGAGTTCGGAAATGATGTTGCAGAGCTCAGTTAAGATTTATGAAGGTCACCCGGAGTTTAGGGCTTCGTCATGCTAATAGCTGGAGTCAAATTGAACCTGGAGAGACACATGTAATATTCAAGCCGGTTCTAAGAAAGAATAAAGAGCGGTTTTAAGCATTCACAGTCAGGTATTTCCCGATAAGTTAGTTTAGCTACAAATTTGGGGTTTTTTCTGGTGAGGAGCGTTCTAGAGAAATTGATTGATGGAGATGATGAATTATCCTCTTAAATGAGATTGTAACCCAAGAAATAGCTGCTTGAATCATTCTAAGGAGTTTTGTTGAGAAGAGCACTGAAAAACAGCCCTAGCTTTGAAATTTTCAGTAAATTGAAGTTCGAAACAATCTGGTTGAAAGTTGCTTATGTTTTAGCACTCAAATTTACACCAGAAGCTCTGTTCCATTGATATATACTAATTCGGGAGTTGAAATTCTTGTTTTAGCTTCTAATGCTGTTCACAAGCTCTGGAAATGGAAGCGTATTGAGCGAAATTCCACTGGCAAGGCAACTACTAATGTTCCACCTCAGTTATGGAAACCTGCTAGTGGTATACTAATGACCAATGATATAAGTGATACTAACCCGGAAGATGCTGCCCCATGCTTTGCATTATCAAAGAATGACTCTTATGCTATGTCAACCTCAGGGGGGAAAGTGTCCTTGTTTAATATGATGACATTCAAGACAATGACCACCTTCATGGCACTACCACCAGCAGCAAATTCTCTTGCATTCTATCCCCAAGACAACAACATAATTGCAATTGGAATGGAAGACTCAACGATTCAGATCTATAATGTTCGAAGTTGATGAGGTGAAGAGCAAATTCAAAGGACATCCAATACATGCAGTGCATTTATTTGGAAACATAGCTGTCAAGAGGGGGAAGAGGTACAATTGGGTGGATATTTCAGAGTTGGATCCTTGCTGTTACAGCCCGGTTGGATTACTGATTCCATTGCAGCAAAATGTTGCTTGCCTTATGACAAGTATCTGTTAATGTCAAAAGTTTCAAATGTTGGCTAGTGGTTGAAGCAAAAAGCACTCCAATACGATAGAAAATCCTATACCTTTATTTAGAGGCATCCGAATCATGTTATATGGAAAGCCTGCATTCTATTCAAAGCTAATGATTCTTATCAAGCATGATGGAGGTCAAGTGTTCAGGACTATTAAGTTTTTGGTGCAAGGGTATGAATTTACACAAGCTGCCTCAGCAATGATCATTGTGGAGGATGCAAGGGCAGCACCTCGAAATTTAAGGCAGTGTGCATCAGAATATAAGATACCTTTAATGTCTGGAAATAGAACAGCAACATTCAGTGACAGTCCTCAGTTGCATTGGAAAGCCTGGATTCTTTAATTGATCTAAAGTGCTGTTTTCTGTGATTTAATTCAGTTTTATATTGAAGGAGAATTCGGTTTTATATTGAAGGAGAATGTCATATATGAATGTATATTATACATGAGATCTAGTTTCCTTAAACCTAAAATGAAGAGTTCAAGTAGACTGTAACCAAAAACATTTCAACATTATGGTTTATTGTACATTTTGAAGATGAGCAGTGTTATTTTGTTTCTATGACAGTCTCATTCATGATTGAATCTTACTCTCAAATTTGATGAAGGAGCATTGAAGCCCTCGGTCATTTGAATTCTTCTACCTTGAGGAAGATTTATTTTAAAAAAAAATACACAGGTCTGTCAAGAAATTTACAGGAAATTGTGAAGAAGTTCGAGAAGCAGACAAAGGTAGGGTTTTGATAAGAAAACTAGGTCAGAAACCTAAAGTTGAAGACAAGCAGGAAATCAAGCATGGGGAAGTACCAGAATATGAGAAGGAGGATAGTAAGCCTAAATTGTTTTCAGCCAGTCTTAGAGGCAAGTACTCACTATTTGTAGATGAGAAAGAGCAACCTGAACAGTACTCAGCACCTGCAAAAAGCTAGAGAAGACAGTTGAAAGTTTACAGCAGGAGAATGAAGACCTTCAGAGAAAGATAGCTGATATGGAAAAGAAACATAAAAGAGCAAAGAGAAAGGCTCAAAGCCTATATGGTTTAGCACTACTTGCTGAAGAAGCGAAGGAGCTTTGAATGAGTTATGCTTTAATTAGTGTATCTGTTTAATAAACATTTCTTGTTAATGATTTGCTATTTTTAGCAATTTTGTAATTTTGTAAAAATGTATTTTTTACTTTACCTTAGTAAGTTGATGGAGACAGTTAGGGTTAGTGACCTAACTGATTTTGTAGAAGATTACTATTTAGAGGAGTTAGAAAGACATTTTGTAGGTTCGATTTTTGGGAGCTTTCAGGAGTTCTTGAAGCTCAGTTGGTTTTCAGACTTGTTTATGAGTAAGGTACATAGCTCTTGTATGCAGTGGTTGATGAAACTATGAGATATACATGACTTTTATCCTTCAGTTGTTTGTATTGGATTCATTTTTCTTCTTGTCTAGTTGCTTAAATTGACAGATTCATTGCTGGTTAATGTGTGTTTGCTGGTAATGCCTGTTATTTATGTATGAACCTCAATGCTGTTTCTGATTGGATCTTGTTATATATATCATGCATCTTCATTGTCTATTGCTTATAATTTAGTAGTTTCCTTACTTATGAATGTATTCCCTGACTTTTTTCAAAGTTCACAACCAAAAACATATTGCAGAAACCCTAAACTTTGATTTTATTGAGTTTTATATTTGAGTGTGTGTTAGCTTGTTTCTCCAGCCTTAGAAACAATTTCTGGCACAAACATATTTGGTGCCGTTGCCGGGGACGATTCTGAAGCATATCTTCCCTGGGATACTTATCGGTTTTCCTGGTTTGAGAGATGGACTTGAACCAGTATCTTTGAAGGCTATTTTCACCAAGTTTGACACAGTGGCTGCTAGAAAAATTAGAAGGTTTCAGTCATCCCTAGCTTTATACAACCTTGATTAATTTGAACCACTGTCACCCCTTTTTCTTTCTGAGAAGAAGAAACAAAATCTTGACAAATTGATTGGCGACTCCACTATTTCAACATGCAGAGACCAATGTCCATGGAATCTATTGTGGCTCGAAGGTTTGCACTGTTAAATTTTTCTGATATTCCAGGTTTTCCAAATCCAGTACCTACTATGGATGTTTGGGGAGATTGTCTGCCACGGTTTAGAGAAAGCAAAGAGGATAACCCATCAGATCACCTTATCAAATTTCATCAATGTATGGTCTAGTTAAATATCCAGCATGAAGATGTGCTCATGAAAATGTTCATGTATTCACTTGAAAAAGATGCACGAGATTGGTATTTTTCTCTTCCCGCTGCTAACATCTCTTCACTAAAAGAATTCCACACATGCTTTCGGAAGCGTTGTAAATATCTGTACCCAGCTGAACTCTTTTTAAAATATTGTTGTGAGCAGGCTGATGTTTATCATACAATTTCTGATTTAAAGAACCATGATGATGAGTACAGTCAAGAGTTCAAAACATGTCATAAAGAAGTTGAAGTTTCAGAATTTGTTGAAGATGAGAAGGTAACATTTTCAGATAGTGTTGTCAAGGAAGAATGCTATGATCATTGTGATAACCAGGTTGTTGTTTTAGGACAGTTTGAGGATTGTCCAAGTGATGAAATCAGTAAAGATGGTTTGGAACATTCTCATAATGATTCCAATAGCCTTAATAATTGTTTGAATGCAAATCATTTTGAAGATCAATCTCTAGTTCAACAAACTTTTGAAAATCAGTGTTGCGTTAAAGATCAGTTTTGTATTGAAGGAAAAGATGAACCTTTAGCATCATCATTAGAAATTCCTCAGAATACTCCTTGCTATGATGAAGAGATTAGGGTTCCAAGACAAGCATTATGTGGTGAATTAGATTCTATTCCTCTTGGTTTTGATACTAAATTTGATGAAGACCAGACTGTTCACAATTTTTCAGAATTTATTCACATTCATGGTTATGATAAATCTGCTGTTCAAAATCATTATGAAGATGGTCTAATTTTTAATAAATATGATGATCAAATTGCAAAGAAAGACCCAGAAATCTATGAGGTGTGTGATATGTTGAAATCTGATCAGCAGATTCAAGAATGCATTCAGTTTATTATTCTTGAACAGCAAAAGCCAATACCTGATAGTCATTTATTTGAAGACAGTATGGAAAAGGAGGTTCAAAGTGTTGACATTATTGGTGATACTATTCAAAAATTTACAGAGCAAATTCAGGCTGATCCTAATGTCTTTTATCACCAAGGCCTGATTGATATCCATGGAACAAAATTTTCTTTTGGACAGCCAGAGCAGGAAGAGGTAACTTATGGAAGTTTTTATGATCCAATAGCAGACTATTTAAAGTCAATACCAGGTTATAAATCTGTTATTTCAGAGATGATATTTGATGAAAGTGGGTATAAGATGTTAAATCTATTCTCTTCATGTTTTCCAACATTTCTGATTATATATATATTTGGAGTTGAAAACAAGTTTTGGTCTGTTGACCAAATTTTTTCTTGGTTACATTGGAAATGGGATTTCGATTTGGTTCAGTAGTTGGAAGGTTCCTCAGAAAAAGAGAGTTGATTTTCATTGTACATACCGGTGTGAGCGAGGTTGAATAAAGACTCCATAGCCCAATGGACGTTTTGCAGATAGAAGGCACTGGTCTACAGGTTCTTAAAGCCTCGCAGGGAGGTCTTCATCTCGTAGCTGGAGCCAGATGTTAAGTCAGTAAATTGTTTCTTCAATTTTGGTTTGACTTCTCCAATTTTGGTTTGATTTTCATTTTATTTGAAGTAACTTTTTGTTTTAAGTCTTATTATTTGTTTCCTTTAGGGATTCTTTTGGTTGTTAGGTGAATGTCTTTTGAACTTAGCTTTGATATTTTTGTTTTATAAGTTGAGCCTTTACATTTTGATGGGGTTTTAAAGTCATGATATCAAAGAAGGGATTAACAAATGATTATTCTGAGTATACCAAGGCATGATCACCACTCAAGTAGTTTTTTAAAACCTCCTACAAAATGTTTGAAAGCTGAAAAATAGCGAAAAAATAGCACTAAAGATATTCTTGTAGCGCTGGAGCGAAAAATTACAAAGGGCGCGCTACAAGAATATCGCAGCCCTCTTTTTTCCCAATTTTCAAGTAAAATTTCGTCATGATTGCAAGTGATGAATGACTAATCCCACATTAAGAGTGGTTTGCTACGTGTAAGTTGCAGAACTAGCATGATTTCAGGTGTTTTCAGTTCGTGGAAAAAGCGTGCTTATCATTGATCCAAATACAGTTCAGCGTGACAGTTGGTTGCCTAAACCGACTTTGTTGAGAAGCCATTTAATCTTTATCTCTATTTTGGAATTAAAAACTCGTAGTGCACTGGTATTCTAGGCCTACAGTTCGGAAATGATGTTGCAGAGCTCAGTTAAGATTTATGAAGGTCACCCGGAGTTTAGGGCTTCGTCATGCTGATAGCTGGAGTCAAATTGAACCTGGAGAAACACATGTAATATTCAATCCGGTTCTAAGAAAGCATAAAGAGCGATTTTAAGCATTCACAGTCAGGTATTTCCCGATAAGTCAGTTTAGCTACAAATTTGGGGTTTTTTCTGGTGAGGAGCGTTCTAGAGAAATTGATTGATGGAGATGATGAATTATCCTCTTAAATGAGATTG
The DNA here is from genome assembly GCA_001517045.1 of Pseudotsuga menziesii. Taxonomy (NCBI): domain Eukaryota; kingdom Viridiplantae; phylum Streptophyta; class Pinopsida; order Pinales; family Pinaceae; genus Pseudotsuga; species Pseudotsuga menziesii. Next base: position 779,683 of record LPNX010335771.1, on the reverse strand, counting down.
TAACCCAAGAAATAGCTGCTTGAATCATTCTGAGGAGTTTTGTTGAGCAGAGCACTGAAAAACAGCCCTAGCTTTGAAATTTTCAGTAAATTGAAGTTCGAAACAGTCTAGTTGAAAGTTGCTTGTGTTTTAGCACTCAAATTTACACCAGAAGCTCTGTTTCATTGATATATACTAATTTGGGAGTTGAAATTCTTGCTTTAGCTTCTAATGCTGTTCACAAGCTCTGGAAATGGCAGCGTATTGAGTGAAATTCCACTGGCAAGGCAACTACTAATGTTCCGCCTCAGTTATGGCAACCTGCTAGTGGTATACTGATGACCAATGATATAAGTGATACTAACCCGGAAGATGCTGCCCCATGCTTTGCATTATCAAAGAATGACTCTTATGTTATGTCAACCTCAGGAGGGAAAGTGTCCTTGTTTAATATGATGACATTCAAGACAATGACCACCTTCATGGCACTACCACCAACAGCAAATTCTCTTGCATTCTATCCCCAAGACAACAACATAATTGCAATTGGAATGGAAGACCTAAGGATTCAGATCTATAATGTTCGAAGTTGATGAGGTGAAGAGAAAATTCAAAGGACATCCAATACATGCAGTGCATTTATTTGGAACCATAGCTGTTAAGAGGGGGAATAGGTACAATTGGGTGGAGATTTCAGTGTTGGATCCCTGCTGTTACAGCCCGGTTGGATTACTGATTCCATTGCAGAAAAATGTTGCTTGCCTTATGACAAGTATCTGTTAATGTCAAAAGTTTCAAATGTTGGCTAGTGGTTGAAGCAAAAAGCACTCCAATACAATAGAAAATGCTATACCTTTATTTAGAGGCATCCGAATCATGTTATATGGAAAGCCTGCATTCTATTCAAAGCTAATGATTCTTATCAAGCATGCTGGAGGTCAAGTGTTCAGGACTATTAAGTTTTTGGTGCAAGGGTATGAATTTACACAAGCTGCCTCAGCAATGATCATTGTGGAGGATGCAAGGGCAGCACCTCGGAATTTAAGGTAGTGTGCATCAGAATATAAGATACCTTTAATGTCTGGAAATAGAACAGCTACATTCAGTGACAGTCCTCAGTTGCATTGGAAAGCCTGGATTCTTTAATTGATCTAAAGTGTTGTTTTCTGTCATTTAATTCAATTTTATATTGAAGGAGAATGTCATATCTGAATGTATATTATACATGAGATCTGGTTTCCTTAAACCTAAAATGAAGAGTTCAAGTAGCCTGTAACCAAAAACATTTCAACATTATGGTTTATTGTACATTTTGAAGATGAGCAGTGTTATTTTGTTTTTGTGACAGTCTCATTCATGATTGAATCTTACTCTCAAATTTGATGAAGGAGCATTGAAGCCCTCGGTGATTTGAATTCTTCTACCTTGAGGAAGATTTTTTTTTTTAAAATACACACGTCTGTCAAGAAATTTACAGGAAATTGTGAAGAAGTTCGAGAAGCAGACAAAGGTAGGGTTTTGATAAGAAAACTAGGTCAGAAACCTAAAGTTGAAGACAAGCAGGAAATCAAGCATGAGGAAGTACCAGAATATGAGAAGGAGGATAGTAAGCCTAAATTGTTTTCAGCCAGTTTTATAGGCAAGTACTCACTATTTGTAGATGAGAAAGAGCAACCTGAACAGTACTCAGCACCTGCAAAAAGCTAGAGAAGACAGTTGAAAGTTTACGGCAGGAGAATGAAGACCTTCAGAGAAAGATAGCTGATATGGAAAAGAAACATAAAAGAGCAAAGAGAAAGGCTCAAAGCCTAGATGGTTTAGCACTACTTGCTGAAGCAACGAAGGAGCTTTGAATCAGTTATGCTTTAATTAGTGTATCTGTTTAATAAACATTTCTTGTTAATGATTTGCTATTTTTAGCAATTTTGTAATTTTGTAAAAATGTATTTTTTACTTTACCTTAGTAAGTCGATGGAGACAGTTAGGGTTAGTGACCTAACTGATTTTGTAGAATATTACTATTTAGAGGAGTTAGAAAGACATTTTGTAGGTTCTATTTTTGGGAGCTTTCAGGAGGTCTTGAAGCTCAGTTGGTTTTCAGACTTGTTTATGAGTAAGGTACATAGCTCTTGTATGCAGTGGTTGATGAAACTATGAGATATACATGACTTTTATCCTTCAGTTGTTTGTATTGGCTTCATTTTTCTTCTTATCTAGTTGCTTGAATTGATAGATTCATTGCTGGTTAATGTGTGTTTGCTGGTAATGCCTGTTATTTATGTATGAACCTCAATGCTATTTCTGATTGGATCTTGTTATATATATCATGCATCTTCATTGTCTATTGCTTATGATTTAGTAGTTGCCTTACTTATGAATGTATTCCCTGACTGTTTTCAAATTTCACAACCAAAAACATATTGCAGAAACCCTAAACTTTGATTTTATTGAGTTTTATATTTGAGTGTGTGTTAGCTTGTTTCTCCAGCCTTAGAAACATGTTCTGGCACAAACAGACAGAAGACAGATCAATGGGTGAGATCGATTTTGTTGGATCAAAGTGCTCGTTGGGGTTTCTATCTTTTGATCCACAGAATAGGTTAAAGTAACACAGCATTCGATGGTATAGATCTCGTCAAGGCAAGATCTAAGGTGGGTAGCGCCTTCGTCGATGGGACTAGAACGAGATTAGTGGCCCCATAAATTGATGAAATATTACGGTCCTATACACGTGGACGATGGATATGGAGGGTGTTTAGATCAAATAGTTGAGAACATTTCAGATCCGTAAAGGTTGCATTAAGGTCAGTCTGAAGGTAGAAAGGACACTCTCATGTGTGATCTGCCTTCCTGATAGGTAATTGAGTTCCCTGATGCCATTTGTGGCATGCCTACAGGTGAAAATCATCCCCATGGTAGCTCCCTCTCTCCCAAAACCAAAGGTCCGTCAGATGGATTGCATATGAAATCAGAAGGATATCATGAAGGTCTAAGATATGGAGCATCAAATATGATCTCTACATGAAGCAGGGGAGACGTGGCAGGAAGGAACTATTCTGATGCCATCATTAGATGAGGTGAAATGAAAAATAACATCAAGTCCATATGCCATGAAACAGATGGGTGACAATGAGGGAAAACACTAAAGGTCTTTTCTGCGGCCACCCTGGCAACATTGAGATAGAGAAGGTGGTGTAACTAGATCTTCAACGGGAAATAGAGATCCAAATACCACGTTCCCACTTGTGTTGTCATCATGATAATAAATGGTGAGGTGCGTGAGAATGCTGACGCGTCATCCCCATGTCCATTTTGTAATCCTATATAAATGCCACACTTCTGAGCCACGGAAGTGCAGAGGATGAGCAAGGGTGGAAGGAAAATTTGAAGTATTAGATTGCTGGGAGTTCTGAGAATTCTAGAAGAGATCTGTGATGGTTGTCTGGTTCAAAAATATTGTCTGTCAAGGTGTGTTGTTGATTGGAAAAAATAGCTCTGCATTCCTGCACTCCCATGATCATTTCACTAAGGATGCTTCAACCATCGGGTAAGAGACGTTCTTTGTATTATAGGATCCATTTGGTTTCAGCGAGGTCATGATAAATACGTTCATCGTATTAGATGAACCTCCTGAGGGCAGTGAAGGAATTACTGTCTTAACAGAAGACCATACCTTTGACGACATTTTACCTGGGCTTTCATGTCCTGTGGGTGTCCCTCCAAAACCCTCGGATGCAGTCGCTGCCTCCAAATCCTCGGTACATGATGATAGTTGCTAGTAGCACTCTATTGGAGGGAATGCTCGTGCTAGAGCATCATGGGTCTAAATTCTTCATCACCGCTTTCATGCATTCCATCCGCCAACTTTTTTTGAGGTGGTGAGGAGTTTGAAGACACACCCCATCGTATTTCCTGTGGGAGAACCCTCCTCATGGTAGGTGAGGAGTACAAGAATGACAAGCCACTACAGAGGCTTGCTACTACCAGGAGCAATGCGGCCCTTCTTCAAGTCCCCTTGTATAACCGTGTTACCAGGAGAGGGGGGAATTGTGAGGAAGGATGAGCACAAAAGGGACACAAACTACCTTTCCATATTTGAGCTCATGTAGAAAGGTGCCTTTAAGCAGGGCATGAACACAAAGGAAAAGGAGCAAAACACATTGCTGACTCGATAAAAAGGAAAATGGTCACAGGCCTAGTAAGTAATGAGCCACCCAAAAACATCGTACGATGTCTTTTTCAAGGCCAACGAGCTCAAAACCAGAAGCATCACGCTACTGACCAAGCCAAGCATGTGCATTTTCTCCATGATTTTTGTTTAATATATGTAAATCATGGCAGAGGTTCTACGTTCTAGTTAGATACTATTTATATTATTATTGTAAACAATTTCTCGCCCTGTTTCGAGGATTATCCTTGGGGGTATGAAACAATATAAAAATATCCCCGCCAAAGGAGAAAAGCGGGATTGGTTGATCAATTTTTAAATTTGTAAGACTATCATGTCTATGATATCTTGAAGCAATACACAGAGCCGAATGCTAGTTATACCTGTTTCAATAATTCTTGTGTGTTTCCAAAATTACAGTCTGTGATTCTTTTCTTATGTGCATGTGTTTCCAGTTATCCTTTTTACATTATGTCTTATGCATGTCATAGAATTAGTGTATAATGACCAGGAATTCATACTCATATGCTCCTACCATTGTCGGCGATATCCACCAAATTATTTCCTCCAAAACTGGCGCAAAATTCATCCCAGCGGTGCTCCACGCTAGCGGATTGTCATCGTTCTACTTTTTCACTAGACCCTAAATACAATGACAGTAATCTAAGCACTATATCACTCTTGTAATCATTTTCATATGAAAACTACTCTGTCTCTTTGATTTTTTGACTCCATAGCCTGATAGCTCTTTCTTTTGTTTCCAACCACCAACGTTTAACATTTGATATCCATTTTGTGACAATATAAATCTGGCCTTGTTATGTATATGTGAGAGATCCCTCTCTGGAATCAGAGGAGCCAACTCCCTTTCCTAAAGTGGTTCTGTTGTTACCTCAGGATCCGCCTTCCTGCAACCTTGGGTGTGATTTTGGGTGCTAACACTTCATAACAAGCTTAGTTAATCAAGAAATCTTGATCAACAATTCCTTTGCTTGGGATATTAAGTGGTAAATTCTCTGCTTCTGGTGCAGTACTGGAAGGAGCAATTTTGCTCAATTTGTTTTTTGATCCAAGTATGAATTTGTAGTAGGAGAAGTGCCTTGTGCTACCGAGGCTTTGATACCATATTAAATTGAGCACATAGATTTGTTTACCAACACACAACTCACAAGATAGATCATACAATTCACCCAACAAGTGAAGAATGAAATAGTGCAAAAATGGCTTGCAACTATGAATTCTTTCATTAATCAAAAGTAATTAGATAATTAATTAAAATGAAGTACAATGGCTAAATAGCCTCATGCAATTTGAATCCATGTGAGGAAATTCTAATTGGTTGGACTCTACTTGAATGAATGGTTAACTGTACTTGTCTAAATCATTATCAGAGTTCATCAGAGTTCAAAATCCAAACTCAAGTGTCTAATTCAGTCTTAACTAGTCTAACTGACTGAGGTAGGTGAGTAAATTCGCCTGACCTGCATGAAACCATGCAATCCTAGCGCTAAAGGGAACTGAATGTAGGGGACTTGGACTAAATGTAACTGATTCCTAGCTGAGCTTGACTAGTCACCAACTAAACTCAACTAATGGAGGTTGATATCGGGACTCCCAATGGCTCCTAATTTGTAGGGATTGATCTAGGAGGATCCTAAAATGATACATGCAAGTGAAATCAGTGGAATTTGGCCTCAATTAGTGTTCCCCACACTTTAGTAACTAATACATTTTCCCCAATTAGACCAAGTGGACCCAATGGTGCTAGTGACTAAAGATAGACTGAAATGAATCCTGATTTAGAAATAAATGACCAAATTGGACAAGGGAGGATTATAATCCTAACACAATTTTTGTGACATATCCCTCCATAATACTATCAACCCAGAAGTCAACAGCCCTAGATATATGATTACTAACACTTTTCAACCATTGGATCGATTGAGGACTCCACTCTTTAGGTTCTTCACCTTGAAACATTTTCTTCTAATTTTCTAGCTTCAACAAGCACTCATGCAATACATTGGGAAATTAACTAAAGAAAATATAATGAATTTTTGTGTAAAGGTATCGTTCCAGTCGTTATGTAGGTCTCAGTTGTGATCCTTTCCTTTCTTCTTGTGAGAACTCTTGTGCCTTGTAATCAACTCAATCTTGAATTTTGGTTTTCGTTGGGTGACAAAACATATCCCCATCACAATGATTCACTATCCCAACATCAGAACCATTTGTTGGATCAATTCTATGTAGACCCATTTTCATATCCCTTATTCATCAACAAATCTCAATATATCAACCCAACGTAGGATAACACCATCGGCAACGCCTGTGAAGTAGATGAGGTCTCAACCAAGATATTAATGGGGACTACTATAATTGGGTTTCTACATTTGTGTTAGGGGATTTTCTTATCACATCACAATTAAGTCACGTGACCAAATCCATAAAATATAATTTTATCTTCATACATACATCATCAAAGAATATAATATATTGATCTAACGACATTCATCACACCATATATTCTATATTATTAAACATACAATAATATACCATTTATATCATTAAGATGCTCAATACATTTATTAGATTCATTCACGATAGATATTCATTCAACCATAGACACATTTATCAATGACAAAAAGAAACAGAGGTTAACATGGAAACCCATCCGAGAAAAATAACAAAGGTGCTCTTCATCTGGCATGAGTAATAATTGACTACCTTTGTTCTGTGCACACAACTTGCACACTCTTCTTTAGATATTCTTTACAATCAATGGATCTTTTCCCATCTCATGCTCTCTGGTTTTGGGTCTCCATATATTTTCTTATTTTTTATTCTTTGTCATCATATATGTGTTATCTCTTCTCTTCCATCTTATGTATCTATGTCTGCCGCACACAGCTTGGATCGACTTTATAATATTTTGCAACACTTTCTTTAACCATCGACTAATTCTCAACTGTAAGTTGACAGGTTTTCTTACTAATTAAACCTGCCCCATTACATCTAAAAATATGCATTATTGACCCAATTTACAATCATTCTTTATTTCCTAAAAGTATATTATCATTCTAACTAACTGTTTACAAAAAATAGGTCGAACTCCTTATCTCGACTTGCTTTATTCCTCTTTTTTGGCGCCTTCTTCCGTTGCATTCTTTGCTTGTATTGCAACCAAAATCCTCATCTTTCCTAACATGATTCTAGTTATATTTTCTTGTCTTTTCGTAGGGCCAACATTGAGAAACAAAAAACTATACCTAGGTAGTTGGGAAACCATGTCAAAGAGCCACTAGAATGGTTCTAAATACAATCAAAACTATGCTAGTCCTGGGTTTGCATAAAATGGGTAGGAGGTAGGTTTGCAACATGTTGCGCCTAAGCAAGACTATCAAAAGATTTTCCAAAGGATCCCCCCATTCGACTACCCATTCATGTGATGGCCTCCATAAGGTAAACATTCTAATTTTCCAAGGTCTCCATTCATTGCTGAAGCTAGTGGACGACTTCTTCCTTTAGCCACATACCGAGGGATACCATAATTTTGGTGTGCCAATAAAGCTCCAAATTCCTATAAAACTGAAAATATCTGTATCTAGAGAAACTGAGTTCCAGAAATATTCTTTGAGCCTGCCTTTCAACCTCATTGTATTCGAAGTACGCCCTAACCAACTTCACCTCCTCTTCAAAAACATCCATCATTTCCTACTCCTCCTCTAAGACTTTCATGTGTTAAAAGATTGCTTCTTCCATAGAATCCATGGCTATAGAAGAGGGACTAGTTGGTGAAGGGCCAAACTTTTTACCGTTGGATTCCATAACACCAAAACTAAGGTGATTTAAACATCCAAACACAACAAAATAGAAAAATGAGTTTTTAATTAGGTGAGAGTGAATCCAGAACCAATGAGTTTCATGGGATTTTCTTCTTCCTTTATTCTAATCACTTCTACATGTCAAGTATTCATTGTAGGCATGCAATATTTTAGAATCACCTCGATTGAGTGCAATATTTCAGGCTTGGGAAGAAGAAATTTTTTTAGTTTTAGGACGAAACAATTCAAGTTACAAAATGGAAAGGTGAGCAAATACTTATAATTTAATAGATTTTTCTACTTATTTTGTGAACGTTACTATGTTTTGAAGTTGGAATTTGGATATTATAGTATTATAGTTTTATAAAAGATAATTTAGGTATCATCACAACAAAATATATAACACTGTTTTTATTCAAGTGAGAATGAAGTTAGTACCACTGAGTTTCATGGAATTATCATTTTCCTTTATTTTGATCACTTATGCATGCCAAGCATTCATTGTAGGATCCAATAATAAACATGGCCATAATTTCTATTGGTATGCCTATTGTCCCCCGTGTTCAAGATTTTATAATTTCCTCGATTGCGTGTGATATTTCAGTATCTGCCACTGTTGAATAACGATATGTGTGACACTGATTTATTTTGATAGACAAAACTCTTCATTTAATGTTCAATTAAGACTAATGAGCCTCCACTGCTTCTCCACACACAACCTTTTCTGTAATTAATGAGTCTCTACTGCTCTTCTACCCACCAACTTGTCTATTGACTGATGATCCTCCACTTCTCATAAAACATGGTCGTCATGTATTCTGTCCACCTTGGCCTCTGTTGGACTTGCCACATGAGCATCATCCATATGATACATCCCATATAGGAAATTGTCAATATTTATTATTCCGCACATAATTTTAAATAAATTTATTTATACAGTAATAAGAAAGTATAGTGCATTAGTTCATGGATGTCTTTCTACAACTATTTTATTTCAAATAACAATTAAGACTACTTCCATCACTGTACAACTTAAAGTACAAAATATAACCTCCAAGGCATGATTCAAAACATACATATGATCCAACATATTATACAAAATACAACTTACATGATAATTTTATAAACCTACTAAAAGCTTCCTTCTTCATAAATTTGAATGGAACAAGTGTAGTAGAGGGCTAGTATTACTAGAAGCTTCCTCCCAAAAATTACAAGAGCTAGAGAAAGGGCCAGTTTCTCCCTCAGATTACAAGAGTCTAAGAAGTTTCCCATGCTCCTTATCATATTTAAAGTCTAGGGAGTTCCCATGCTAATAATTAGAATGGAACAAGTGTGGGAAAGGGATAGTGATCCTTGACTCATCCTCCCAAAGAGTACTAGAGCTAGTGCTCCTTAACTCATCCTCCTCCTTGGGCCCATGTTCCTTCTCCTCCTATGACCTAAGATGTAATGGTCTTGTGCCTTGGAAAATTTTCCAACCCCCACACACTCAAATGATAATGATTCTTTGCCCAAGTGAGGTGACTTGGGAGCCCATCGACACATGGGATGTAAGGTAACACCTTACATATTTATCTTATTAGATAAATAAATATATTTTTATAATTGAATTGATGATGATATGAATACATAGTCTCTCGGCATATATATAGTACATAATAATGAAGAGTTATGTATCTTCTCATAGTCACTTGGCATATATATAGTACATAATAGTGAAGAGTTATGTATCTTCTCATGACGTTGTTGCAGTTAGCATATATAATATTAATTAATTAATTACTTAATATAATTTATTATTTTATTAAATATTATTCTATTGGGTATGTTACAAGTCATCCCTCCTTGGAATGCTTTGTCCTTGAAGTATTGTTATGACTATATTTCATGCATTTCTTAGGGTCTTCATAAGGATCTTCTGATTTTTTTCCATTTTCAATATTTGTACAACGAGTCTTGTATGCTACAATTTCCATGATTGTGGCTTTGATATGGTACTTGAAAAAGGAACCTCTTTTGAATCTTTGTTTTGATATTTACATAATGAATTTGTGTTGACCTATTGATCTCAGATATTTTGGCATGTATGGGTATGCCATGACTCTTTATTTGACATATGGTTTCTTAATTGATGAACGATGGATCTTCTGGGTATTCTTCTTTTTTTTCATCGTGATTAGGAACAATTCCACTTCATTTATTTACATGATGATACACCTCTATATTTATTTACTTTTCACAATTGTTACTGGTACCATCTTTATATTCATCATTATAATGTTGGATATCTTCATCTTCTTTACAATTATTATCGACATCATGTTTCTTCATGTTTGGTGTATCTAACTCTTTGTCTTTGTTATTGTTATTCTCAACTTGATTATGTCCTTGGTTTTGGTTTGGATCCTTGGAATAGCCTCCAATTTGTCCTTGTTATGGAGTTTTGCTAGCTGTTTTTAACAATTTTGGTAGTCGTGTAGACTGAACCATTCATGTGATTCTTTTTTTTCCATGAATGAAATTGCAACAAATTTTTGGCATCTGTGTATGTTTATGGCTAGGTATTTCTTTTATCATATTATATTTGGAATGGTGGCTCGTTTATAGCATATGTATATGTTTATGTCTCGACATTTCTTTTTGTGCCTTGTATTTCGAACGGAGGTTATTATGCTTTCTTTTGTCTGATAACTTCGAACCTTCTGTGAGGGGGAATGTAAGGTGTTAATGTATGTGCTTTTTGTACTTTTTTTTGTTGTGGATGAAAAATTAGTTTGCAGCTCTTCCCTCCTTGAAAATTAAGGGCTCCTAATCACTTCTTCTGTCGTAGGTGTAGTAGTAGTTTCATGCTCTTCTTAATTTGAAAATTTAGGGGTCGTAATCCCTTCTTCTGTTGTAGGTGCAGTAGTAGTTTCCTGGTCTTCTTTACTTGAGACTTCAGATATTGTAACCACTTATTCTTCTTAGTCCTTCCTCTTAGATATTTTTTCTTTTATTTGTAATAGCGTTGTTTTGAGTTCTACATAAAATTCATTTTCTTCAAGAAGTCTTGTTTCTATATTTCTTCGATTCTAGATTCTTCATATTTTTTTAATCCTTTTTAGGTTTTTGGAATCGGATAATAATGATATTATTAAATGAGGGAAACGTGGTGGTCCCAAGAAGATTTTTTGTATAGCCTAAAAAATTATTTGTAGAATTTTAACTATTAAAATAGTAATTATAATAATAATCTATTATTAATATGGTAATAATAATATTATTATAGATTTTAATAGTTTTTGGAAATATATATATAAGAATAATAATTTATTATTATTATATTATTTTGGGGGGAGACTTTAAATATTTAAATAATAATTATTATCAATAATAATAATATATTTTATAATATTTATATTATTTTTGATGGGAGTATGGAGATGGGAGATATTTGCGAAGAGAGATTGGAGATGGGAGAATTAGAAAATAAAACCATGGGCTAGTTTTATAAACCATGGGCTGGTTTTATAAAACCATGAATTGTTTTGTTGATTGCCTTTATTTTTTACTTTTTACTTTACTTTATTTATGTTTCATCTTTTTTTCATTTTTCTTCTCTCTTTTGGTCAAGAGAAAAAATGGCTTTGATACCACTTGTAAGGTAACACCTTACATATTTATCTTATTATATAAATAAATATATTTTTATAATTGAATTGATGATGATATGAATATATAGTCTGTCACACACACACACACACACACACACACACATATAGTACATAATAGTGAAGAGTTACGTCTCTTGTCATGTCGTTATTGCATTTAGCACAAATAATATTAATAAATAAATAAATTAATCTAATTTATTATTTTATTTACATATTATTCTATTTGATACATTACATGGGACCCCATTGGGGATGCAGACGCATGATGGGGAAAACTCCCACACTTGGACGCCCGATGCATGGAACATGGATGCTCACCACACGATGGAGATTCTACCAAATGTCAGAAGCCTAGTGGGTTGGAGACTTGGAGAGTAGCATTCCTTGGGAGCATGGAAAGTGTGGCACACCTCAGCTAGAATGCCCATGGAACTACATTGTTGACCATTGGGAGTCAGAATCCTAGGATAGAGCTCAGGCTGGAAGCTCAACAAGTGGTGATTTAAAGAGCTGGTTGGATGGCATGTTTTGAATTCTCTTCGACACATAAGCCTCAATTTTGGAGTTAGGCACATGCAATCCCAAGATGGTGCATTGAGAGACTTTGCAAGGCATGTAGATATGGGTGTTAATAAAATCATGTGACCACACAAGCATAAAACCCATCGAAAAGAAAGCATGTATATGTGCAACAAGAGACCAAGGAAGAGGAAACCAAAAAAAATGGCAAGAAGATGCTCAAGGGAGTTCAACAACCATGATTCAGTTTTGTGTAGATAGCAGTTAGGGAATTCCTAGCACTCCTGGGGATATTTGCTTGGGATCCTTGTAGTAGTAGGCATAAGAGAGTCCATTGGAAGATGCTTGCAACTTGTGTAACTTGGCTATGAGGCACGGGTATAGCTGGATCGTGTTGGAAACTTGTAGTAGTTAGGCATATTGGAAGGATATTTGTAAAATTATTGGGGTTTCCTTGGTGATGGATTGTTGGGTGCACGAAGTAGGATGTCATCCAATGGGTGATCTTATCTTTGTATACTATAAATCTACTAATCCTTCTTGTATATATTTACATTTACTCTTGTGTTTGTTTACATGGTTGTTGTGTCTATCTTGATGTGATAAAATTGGTTATGTTGTATCTATTATGTAGACATAACATAACAATAATCATAACCTAAGATAAGAATTTAACTAAGTAATTTAGTGGATTTTGTGGAGAAGGCGTAGTTTGTCGAAGAACTCCTGAGTGGGCACTGGGTCTCTCCCTTGGGTGAATTTTGAGCAGTGCTGCATGTCTTGGTCGATCATTGAAAAAGTGGGTGTGGGCCAATCCTGTGACATAAAAATTTTTCCTAATCAATCTAACCATAGAAGGATCAGAAAGTGATAGTGATCCTTTCCCTCCTTACTTTGATTCCATAAGAAGTGTGGAAGAGGGTTAATGTAATTATATTAGTCTATGAAAAGGGAAAATTAGGTTGGGAAAATGCCAGTTCTCCCTAGCTCTTCATCCCAAAAATCACCAAAGAATACAAAAAGGCAATTGCTCACTCAATTTACAATATTTTGGGAATCAGACCATACCCCTCCTCATATTTCCTAATATTACTCACTCATTTCAAACTAAAACAAGTTTGGGAAACAAATTGAACAAATGAAACAAATTTGGGTAAGGGCCCATGCTTCTTCACTTCTCCTCATAAATTTTACTAGAGCCAGATAAAGGGAAAGGTCCTCACTCAAGACCAAGAGCATGAGAAAGGGAACATGCTCCTTCTCCTTTGTCATAAAATAAATCACTCTTTGGAAGATAAGGCCACTCTGCATCCTCCTCATCACTCTAACCATAAAAGGGTGAGAAAGGGCCAGTGATCATTATCCTCCTCACTCAAATTTGAGTAGTGGGATAAATATCCACTCCACCTCCCAACAATATAAGGGAGTGTTGTGGGAAAAGGTTGGTGCTTCTTGAATTGTCCTCCTAGAGTGTGAGAATGGTCCCATGCTATTCTTCTCCTGTGTCATAATAGTACTTTGTCATATGAGATTGAGGCCCATGCTCCCTTCAAACCAAGCATAAAAGGGTGATAAAAGGCTAGATCCCCTTCTCCTCCTTACTCAAATTTCAGAATCCTAAGGAAGGGCCAGTGTAATTAGAATAAAGTGAGAAAGGACCAAGAAATATACAATCTAGTCAAGGTACAACCTGATGGACAACACTACTCTTTCGAATGGAACACGTGTGGGAAAGGGATACTCATTATTGATATGTCAAAAATGAGATAAAGGACTGGCATAAATATCTTTACCAGTGTAAATATTTCCATCCTCCCTACCAACAGTCTACGGGAGTTCCCATGTACTCACTCGAATGAAACAAGCATAGGAAAGGGGCATTAGAGGAAATTTGAACTCAAAATGGGCCTTTCAACCCTAATTAAAACTCCATGTCATCATGTGTTGGCCAATGAAATTGCCTTAAATTTGAAATATTGTATAGGTCTTAAACAAATTTTTAATATAAATTTGGGGATAGGTATCATAAAAAAACTACTTTTTTTGTTCGTATTTTTGACATATCTCCCTATGTTTTTACTCAAATTTTAAGAGGGGAAGCTCCTTGGATGCATAATTAAATTCCTCATCTAATGAGTACCCACTTTGCATACTTTTGATGGACCTCGCTACTCCAAAAACAAGAAATACCTGAAAAATGTGATGATGATGTCATCATCACATTTTCAGGTATTTCTTGTTTTTGGGGTAGTAGGGTCCATTAAAAGTATAGAGTGTGGGTACTCGTTGGATGTAGAATTTAATTTCGCATCCAATGAGCTCTCCCTATCAAAATTTGAGTAAAAACACAGGAAGATATGTCAAAAATACGAACAAAAAAGTAATTTTTTTCTTTTCTTACTCCAAAATTAATAAATATTATTTTATTATTTTCCTTAGGAGGACCATTTTGAATTGACATTTCCTCTAATGTAGTTCCCCTTTATCTGTTCCTCTCAAAAATTATAAGAACGAAATAAAGGGCTAGATAGTCACTCAAAGACCAATAATTTGAGAAAGCACCCATGCTCGTTATCCACCTCCTTACTCCTCAACACTCTAACCATAAATGGGTGAGAAAGGGCTAGTGCTCCTTCTCCTCCTTACTCAAATTTTATAAGTGTAAGGAAGGTCCAACATTATTAGAATACTAAGTTAAGCAAGAAAAGTGAATGATGCCACTCCTCCTCCCATAGTTCTAAGGGAGTTCTCATTATACTCATTCGAATGGAATAAATGTGGGATATGGATAATGCTCCTCAATTCTTCCTCTGAACCATTGCCAAAGTGATCTAATGGTCCAGTTCCTTTATTAAAGACTAAGAATTTGAGAAAGGGTGGATGATCCTCCACCCACTATGTCCTAAAAGTACCCTCTCATCAGTAATGAGGCCAATACACATCCTTCCTATCAATATATATGAATAAGGGTGAGAAATTTCCAAGGATCCTTCTCCCCCTTACTAAAATTTCAAAAGTGGGATAGAGGGTGAACTCACATAGAATATGGTGAGAAAATTCCAATGTTGTCATTCCCCCAACACTCTAAGGGAGTTCCCATGCCACTATTCCAAATGGATAAAATAAAAAGTGTGGTAAATTCTACTTCCCCATGGATATATCACTCCTTGTAATGACCCAATTCAAAAATTCCAAACAAAGGCAGAATTTGGGGAAAATTGTCTTGACTAGTCGTGACTCTAGGGGTTTCGAATGGCACAAGAGGGTATCAAATTTTGTAGGGACTGATATGGTGAGTATTAGGACCACTCAATGGTATATTTTATCACTTTATGACAATTTATAGACATATTCAACTCAATTTTGGGACATTGGAAAAAAATGGTAAAATTACTAGTAATTTGTGGTGCAATTCCCCCTAGGGTTTGAGAAGAAATGGCTCTCCAAATCCTATGAGACCATATAAAATTGTAAAACAAAGTATGGGGACTAATATTATACTTCATTTAATTTCATTTTGCGTGGTTAGGAGTTCTACAACAGATATGTAAATCTTAATATTTGAATGCATAAATTCAATGATATTTGCTTAAGGGAAATGACATGTATTAGCTTAAATCTGACTCACAAATTGTATATATAATGGTTCATAACATATAATAATGAATGTATACCATTAAAATAATATTAATATATCACTAACATCATATAAAATCAGATCCAATTCACAATACAAGTCAGATATACAACTCCATTGAAATGGGAAACCAACACGTGGAAACTAATCACGCCATAGCTTGGAAATGTGGAAATTTGCATATGTTTTTCTGATAATTTCGACTTATATAAATTATGGTAGACATATTACATATCCATAAATCATTCACCCATTCTTGGGAATCAACTGGACTCAAAAAGCTGCAACCACCATTCACACAAGTGCTCTATCATAGAGAAATATGGAAATATTAAAGTAGGGATTGAGAGAATGGGAGGAGACATGGGAAAAAAATAGTAGAATAATCCTATATGAAGTTAAAAAAATCCATTAAGATCCAAATTATAGTTCAGGGTGGCCTCTCCCACAGCCAACTTGGATGAGAATCTCACTCTCTCGAAATTGGCTCACTAGCAGGCTAAGTGAGCACTCATCGTGCAATGGAAAAGCTAGTGCTTTCCAAAATGCCAAAGGAAAATTCTCAAATTATCCAAAATCCATTCTTATTCCTCATGAAATATTTTTATAACCATCCTAATGTCCTCCAATTTCTAATTCCCTCCCATAGGCTTCTTCCAACTTAACCATGATGTTTAGTAACATCCATGACACTTGTCCTTCTCCTCAACCCTTCATCCTCCTCCAAATCCGAATTGCTGCCACAAAACCCCAAGTGCACCCTATTGGAGGCTATTTTTGGCCCTAAAATGTCATATTGTCATAGGTTTGCAATCAGGTCTGCAATCAGGTCTTATTTTACATAGAATCTTCCATCATTGTTGTCATAAAATGTAGGGAATCTCTCTCCAAGTGGCACCTAGTTTCTTCCCAAACTATTCCTCTTCTATGGGGAGTTATTCATATTCACCTATTCAAATCCTTGGGCTCATTATATTTTAATTGACATGTCTTCACTTTCCAATAATGTTCCGTTACTCATAATTTTGAATTTGGGGTTAAGTCATGACATGTGTAAGGAAGAATCTAGCCACCCAAGGTCTCCATGAACCTCCAAATGTCCTTATGAAGAAATGCCACTTTATTTTCTCCATATTTATTATTTGAATGACCCAATTTAATGTGTAAATTATAAACTAAGGTTATCTTGGGTCTCATAGCTCCCTTCTTGCAATATTTAATGCCTCCTCCCCAACCTATGGAAATAGTAGGTGGGCGGAACATTGCTAACTAGTAGTCTAATTGGGATGGGGACATGACTATCCTCCCCACCCAATATCGCTTGTCCTCAAGAAATGAAAATTTTGGATGCTGCAAAATTTGTTCATATTCCCAAGTGGATTCTTCACTAGGAAAATCCTTCCATTTTACCAAGTACTCTTTTATTGTTATTGATCCACTCAATAGTTGGCATGTTGTCGAACCTTGACAGATTTTGTGCACTTCAACTGCTTCGACAGGTTTAGTATTTCCTTCAAAAATTTCTAACCTTGATATAGCTGACCTTGACAACCTTGACAAGTTTCACGCTTGACATATAACATATCTACATGCATTGTCAACACCGACAACTGTCGAACATTGAAAAAACTTCTCTCTATCTTCTAGTAGTATGTGATGGTTGAAATTCTGAACCGTTATAACTTCTTTTGATAACTGAACATAATGGATATTCACCCAAGCATCTCACCATTCTATATAAAAATGTACACTATTGTAGTATACATCGATCAACCTTCATTGAGAATAAGTATCGATAGAAATTGGTTCGAATTCTTGCATATTGTCTGTGCACATACTTTCTATCTATATAGTGTAGTTCTTGCTTTACTTACTCTTTTATGCTTATGCCATAACAGGCTCATCTCTTTTAGTCAAACTGCTGTCCCCAATGTGTACCTGGGCATGACCTGGATCATTGGTATTAGATCTTGTTCAGAGCTTCAGTTACATAAGCACTTCCATCAAAGTTATTTAACTTATGCTTGTTTAAACATGCTCGCAAACTTAGCAAAACAAGCAGACACTATCTTTGACTTCAGGAAAGATGGTCGAAGAAGAAGACAATAGACATGCAACTGATGAGGTAGAGCAACTCATAGAAAATGAACCAGCTTTCCAGTGACCCAAAATGTTTTCCCAGTTCAGCAAGATTCTCATCTGTTCGCTTTGGCATCCAGAGAATTCTCAATGACACCCCATTCTGATAAAATCAACCCCTTCAAAGTGAAAATGAATCTGTACATACTGAAACTTGAAGGCAAGATTGATGTGGAATCCATTTAAAATTGGGTTCAACAATTTGAATCTTAATCCTCCATGAATCAACTCTTTGAAGTGGAAAATATCACCATTGCATCCTTAAAAATGTCAACCTCTGTACATTGCTGATGGGAAAATTTATCGACAAAGATGGGAAAACAATGTGGCCCTTTAGGAACATGGGTAAAATTTGCTGAGTACGTTTGAAAGAAGTTCTACCCACCCAAGTATCTTGAATAGCAGTATAAGAAGTGGCAGTAGCTAAGGTAATGGAAATACCAGCCTGTGCAGAGTTACATAGACCAATTCTATCGACTCATGAATAGACTTGGTGTCCAAGAAGAATAGAATTTTCTTTTACTGAAGTATGTCAACATGTTATCCATGTACATTTAGTAAGAGATGGATTTTATAACTACCAGTATGCTTGCAAATTCATTTCATTATGCCAACAAGCTTGAAGATAAACAAAAAGGGAAAGCACGTTTTGTGAATAAGCCAATAGGTCAAACATCCGACAAGAATCCATTAACTGACTCCGACAAGTCAAAGAACCCTTCTCAACCAACTTTGTCAAATCCTGATTATCATAAGAATAAATTTCAAAAAGACAAGAAGGATCGCAATAAACAATATCCTACCAGGAAATTTTGTGATTATCACAATTCATCCTGGCATGATACGTTAGAATGCAAAGCTCAGAAGACATTTTTGAAAAAATTGTCAACCTCCGACTTATTCTACAAAGCCATGGTAGAATATGACCCAGAAGAATCGAACCTATTGGCTTTGACATCAAACTCTCTGATAGCCTCGACTATCGTCAATGAGGAGGAAAACAAATGCCTATTCCATACCTAGATATGGGTTCAGAAAAATCCATTATATCTGAATGTGGATAATGGTAGCGAAAAGAACTTTGTTTCTGAATCCCTTGTGAAAAAATTAGGTCGTGTCACCATTCCACATCCTCATCCTTATAATATCAGTTGGATAAAGGATGGACATAAACTAAGGATCACTCGTCAATGGAAACTCACCTACTTTATCAAGCCTTTTGAAGATGAAGTACTTTGTGATGTGGCATCATTTTGCGTAGTTGATGCCATGTTAGGAAAACCTTACTTATGGGATCAAAACAGTACATATCAGTCAAGGCCACAGATGGTGATTGTAAAATTCATAATCACTGGTACGACATACCCAAGTGACAACCCACATCTATGGTTGCTATGATATTTTCAAAACAAACCAAGAATCTTATCAACCATGCTCAGAAGTTTGCATTAATGATGATAAATCCTCATAATTCTAGGAATACTATGGCAACGGGTTGACTCATCAATCAACAGATCGACCATATTCTTGGTGAATATCAGAATGTATCCCAAGAAATAGATGGAATACCTTTTGCATTGTTAGGTAAAAAATTCCATTGAACTTGTTCCTGGTTCTTCATTACCTCGCATATGTTTACAGAAGATCCATTCTCAAGAATGAATAGATTCACAGACAAATCCAGGATTTGATCAACAAAGGTTACAGCGGCCCTAGATCCTCTCCTCGTGGAAGTCCAGTCATCATAGTTCCAAATAAATATGAGACTTGGCACATGTGCATAAACTATCAGGCTCTTAACAATGTTTTAGTAAAGAAGAGATATCCTCTTCCATGGATATATTAACTCATCAACAGTTTGAAAGGTGTTAAGTTCTTTGCAAAGCTTGACCTTAAGTCAGGATATCATTAAATTCTGATCGAGTCCACTGATGTATGTAAAATGACTTTCAATACAAAATAAGGATTCTTTGAATGGTTAGTCATGCCTTTCAGCTTAACCAATGCACCGGAAACCTTCATGAGATATATGGATGACCTTCTATGACCCTTTATCGACAAGTTTTTCATTGTCTATCTTCACGATATCTTGATTTTTAGTCGATCATGGGAATAGCATGTCATACATATTTGATAAGTTTTTGACACTCTCCAGCAACATTGACTATATCTGAACATGGACAAATGCTCATTTGCGATGACCAACATCAAATATTTGGGGTTTGTAATTGACTCCGCAGGAATTCATGTTGACCAAGAAAAAGTACATATCCTCAAAGATTGGCCCATTCTTGAAAAATTCATGAATTGAGAAGTTTTCTTGGTTTGGATAATTTATGTTGATGGTTCATACTTGGCTTCAGCCACATCGCATGGCCTTTGAATTAGTTTGCTAAAGGAAATGGGAAAAATGTCTTCAAATGGACACCAACACAATAGAAATATTTTGAACAACTAAAAAATAAGCTATGTACTGCACTAGTACTTGCGTTACTTAATTTTCAACATCCCTTTGATATTGAGACAAACACATCAGACTATACCCTCGACACAGTGATCACTCAGTCGGGTCACCTAGTTGCGTTTCATTATGAATCTTAAACGACACTATTAGAAGGTATTTGACTTATGAAAATGAATTGCATTCCATTTTACAAGCTCTTAAGCAATGGAGACACTACATTATTGGAAAGGAAATGATCATTATTACTGATCATAAGCCTTTACAGTTCACCATGTCCTAGAAGAAACCAGAAACAACTAGACAACTCAAGTGGATTAATTACCTGCAACAATTTCAGTTGGTAATGAAATATTGAAAAGGAAAATCTAGTGTTGCGGCTGATTGTCTCAGTCGACCACCCATTTCTCTATTATCTACAGTGATGCGTATGTAGGGTTACCACACCACTACTTGGCCACAATTGTATTCGGTAGACTATGACTTATCTTTAATTTATCAACAACTTCAGTCCGACACATTGTCTACTACCGACTACTTCCTAAAGGACACTTTACTATATAACCTTGGACAACTTTGTGTATCAACTGGTGAGCATGGACAAGAGATTATTTGGGACGTGCACTACAACAAAAACGCAGGACATTTTGGATTTGCAAAATTACTTGTTATCCTCCAAAGTATTTCTATTGGCATTTACTTAAATATGACGTCAATAAGTACAGTTGATCATGTGTGGTTTGTGCCATTGCTAAACCGCCGAATCGATGAAAAGGACTGTACACACCCTTTCCATTTCTTAGTCGACCATGGGAATCTATTTCTATGGACTAATTGATGGTATATGCTACTACAAAACATCAACATGATGTGATCTTAGTAGTAGTCAAAATATTTTCCAAGTTGGCTATAATCGTACCATGAAAGAAGACTACGACAACCCTGCAGACTACTAAGATCTTCTTTGAACATGTATGGAAACATTATGGCCTTTCAATGACTATTATCTCTGACATAGATGCCCTATTAGTCAGCACCTTTCAGAAAACTCTTTGGAAACATCTAGACACGAGACTTTGTTTGTCGACAACCTTCCATACTCGGACAGACGGACATGCAGAATTCGTAAATTGCTTGGTAGTACAATTGCTTCACATGTACAACCAAAATCATCATCGAAAATGGGATGACAATTTCCCATACATATAGCACATCTAGAATCATGCTCAACACATTTCTATGGGTAAGATTCCATTCATGCTCTATTATGGATTTCAACCTTCAATGCCTATCAACTTGATTAGTTCCTCGACACAATCGATTGAAATCAACTTCGAAGGATGAGAAGTTGAGAAAGAATTGAAGTTTAGAGATCAAATATACAACATCTAGAAGCAAGTATGATAAATGTTGCAGTGATCTAATGCAAAATCTAATTCCTGAAATGATAAGCATCGTATCCCTCATTCATTCCAAATTCGATATCAGGTCTGGTTACATATAAAGAAGGAGTGCTTCACTAGCCCATACAGAAATTTGAAACCTTTGCAATATGGTCATACATTATCCTTAAACATATTGGAAAAAATGATTTCCAGCTAGACATTCCTACATGCCTTGGTCTACATCTAGTTTTCAATGTAGATTTACTTCGACCATACCATGCACCATTGTTGGAACATAACGACTTGTAGACAAGAGAACCGATAGACATCCATCTAGATGTTCAAGATCCTATTCTTTGCGAAACCATTGTGGGGCGACATATATGCCATACATGGACAAAATTCATTCCCTTGTTTCAAGTGGCTAAAGCTAGATAGCTCCCCGCACAAGGAAAATGATACTCTTCTATTGGAATAACCAACAAGTTTCCTTGCTTGAATGACCACACAATGGAGACCATTGTTTCTTAAGGAAGGAGGAATGACCCACTTAAAAGTTGGCATGTTGTCAAACCTCGATAGGTTTCATGCACTTCGACTGCTTCGACAAGGTCAATATCGATTTCGACAAGTTCAAACCTTGACAGCTTTCGCACCTGACATACAACATCTCCACATGCATTGTTGACACTGAAGACTGTTGAACATCGACATAGTGTCTCTCTATATTCCGTTCATTTACAACGGTTGAAATTTCAAACCGTTATAAATTCTTTTGTAACTAAATGTAATGGGTAGTCACGCCAACATCTCAACATTCTATATAAACATGTACACTATTGTAGTATACATCAATCAACCTTCATGGAGAATAAGTATCAATATAAATTGGTTAGAATTCTTACATATTGTATGTGCACATAATTTCTATCTATATAGTGTAGTTCCTACTTTCCTTACGCTTTTATTCTTCTTCCATAATAGGATTGACTCCTTCAGTCAAACTGTTGTCCCCAACGTGCAACTAGGAACGACCTAGATCAGTTCTGTTCCTTAACCTTCTTGCCCTTTTTTTCAATATTTTGTTTGGAATGAGAACAAGTTGTCCTTCATCATCCAAAGGAGGTAAAGTATTTGAAACAAAAATATGTTTACCTATAACCTTCTTTAGACATGAAACATGAAATACATTATGAATTTTACTTCCTATGGGAAGCTCCAATTCATATGCCACTTCTCTAACCTTTCGAATCACTTTGTAGGGGCTATAAAACCTTGGTTTGAGTTTTTTTGAACCTTTACCCTTTATGTTGGTTTTTTTGTAGGGATTCAACCTCAAATATACCAATTCATTCACTTGGAAGTGCCTCTCCACTCTATGGTGTTTTGCATATTATTTTTGTTGATTTTAGGAAACCTGCAAGTTATCTTTCAAAATCTTCAAAATTTATTGACTTTATTCAATACTTAGCCTTTGGAGCTCTACTATCACCAAAAAATTGATTAATAAAAGTGGATGCATCGAAACCATAAAGTGCTTTGAAAGGAGACATGCCGATGTACATATGGAAAGTAGTATTGTAACGAAAATCACTCAAATGAAACCATTTTATCTATGTTTTATGCTTCCCACTAACATATCTCCTCAAGTATCCTTCCAACCATTTATTCACCCTCTCTGTTTGGCCATCAGTTTTCGGATGATAGCTTGTGCTAGGTGTCAAATTTGTCCCCACTATTTTGAAGATTTCTTTCCAAAATGCGCTCAAAAATCTATTATCTCTGTCACTAACAATGATCTTAGGAAGCCCATGCAATCTGAAAACTTCTTTAAAGAATAGTCTAGCCATTTATGCAGCAGTGAAAGTGGTAGTAACATCAAATAAATGAGAAATTTTAGTGATCCTTTCCACCACTACAAATATGCAATCCTTACCAAGTACCTTGGGAAGAGCGGTGATGAAGTCCATGGAAATGATCTCCCATTTTTGTTCTGGAATAGGAAACGGGTGTAAGAGGACAGCTGTGTTAACCCAAAAATCCCCCACTTATCTCTCAATGGCCTACACCACCCAAGGACACCATCTCAAAACTCTCCTATCACTCCATTAGACCTTCCATTATACCCCCACACCTCCAAAATAGCCTAAGGATGAAGAAAAAGGGGCTAAAACCCCCAAAAAGGAGCCCAAAATAGCCCCTTAGGAGCTAAAGCCCTCAAAAAGGGGCTAAAACCCTAAAAGGGGATAAAGTTAGGGCTGAAGGGGCTAAAAGCCCAAAAAAGGGGCTAAAGTCCTGACCAAGGGCTTAAAACTCTAAAACCCCTTGGAAAAGCTATAAAAGGAGGGTGGGGGGTCACTCTCAAAACACTTCTCCCATTGTCTATTGTTACACTGCCCGTGGATGCTTTGAGACCTTTTCCTCTTAAACCACCCACTCTCCCTCTCCTCCATCACCATCCCCATTGAGCCATTGCTCCCCAACCAAGAGAGGTTCTCCCACAAGCTTGGGCATGGTGGCCCATTTCTACTA
>LPNX010335771.1:728885-748288 GCA_001517045.1 Pseudotsuga menziesii | reverse complement strand
TTTCATTGACATCATTGATGAGTTCCTTGGACCACTTGAGAGGAGTCCTTAGTGCCTCTCGGGATGGTTGTTTCTCACGTGCTCGACTTCAAATCCATCATCACACTGTTGAGATTCGTGTAGGGTTTGTTCCACACAGCACTTGGTCGAAGACCTTGGATGTCACCCGACTCTGGCACATTGGTGAGTCCACTCGAGGGACCTAAACAGGTTATGTCCCTTGTGATTTCTGGGTTGTATTGGAGACAGTGATCTAAAGCCCAAGCAATGCTTTGATATATGTTTATGATTGATGTAGCATACTTGTACCACAGAGACTCTGACTCTCAATCAGTGAGTCGACACAGCTATGAATCAGATCCAGCGGACCGTCAGTCATGAAGATATAGAATTCCATGAGAATTCCATGGGTCCAATATACCAGATAAGTATTGTATTCAGTCTCACATAGAGGAAACCATCATTGTAACATCAATTGTATATGATAGACTCTTGTATTTTAGAGCATAGATCAAATTATTCTTTTGACATTGTCAAGAGCATGGGGATGCTTGCCTCGTCCATATACATGTCACACAGTTATTGTATCTCACCCACTGATGGGAACCAAATTAATACAAAAACCAAAAGCCACCATGCCTTAGCCCTAGAAGCACCACCTCTACACGACAAATCCTATGACGTCCATCGGCCATATGTTGAGCTCCTTCCCTCACACATCAGGGGGCAATCTGTTAACCCAAAAATCCTCCACTTAGCTCTCAATGGCCTACACCACCCAAGGACACCATCTCATAACTCTCATATCACTCCATTAGACCTTCCATTAGACCCCCACACCTCCAAAATAGCCTAAGGATGAAGAAAAAGGGGCTAAAAACCCCAAAAAGGAGCCCAAAATAGCCCCTTAGGAGCTAAACCCTCAAAAAGGGGCTAAAACCCTAAAAGGGGCTAAAATCCCAAAAAAGGGGCTAAAGTCCCGACCAAGGGCTTAAAACCCTAAAAACCCTTGGAAAAGCTATAAAAGGAGGGTGGGGGGTCACTCTCAAAATACTTCTCCCATTTCCTATTGTTACGCTTCCTGTGGATGCTTTGAGACCTTTGACTCTCAAACCACCCACACTCCCTCTCCTCCATCTCCATCCCCATTGAGCCACTGCTCCCCAACCAAGAGAGGTGCTTCCACAAGCTTGGGCATGGTGGCCAATTTCCACCAGAGAAGGTATACCATGTTTTATTTATGTTTCTTAGTTGTTGAATATGATTTGCTTTCTAACCCTTTTCCCCATTTACAGGTTTTGTTTTTCTTTTGAACATTGTTTTGTAGGTTTTTCCATTGTAGCTTAGGTTTATTTTGTAGGTTTTGAAGGAGGAACCCTAACCCGTGTTTGCAGAGGGGTTCATCAACATTGCTTCTATTTCTTTCTTTCATTAGCTTAGCCTTAGTGTTAGTTTACTATTCTATCATTTACATTTCCGTTTCGTTTTTCAGCATTTACCATTAGCAGGAACCTACCCTCCTGCCCTATAGGCAGAAGGGAGCCATTCCTTCCCCTGTAGCAGGGAGAAATACTTGCTACAAGCTGGATGAGTGTGATCCACTTTATTTTTCTGACATGTGGGAAATTTTTTAAGATATTTGAGAACATCATCCTTCAACCCTTTCCATGAGAATATTTCCCTCAACATTCGATATGTTTTGAAGAAACCGAGGTGACCTGCTAGAGGAGAATCATGATATTCTTTAAAACTTTATCCTTCAAACTCGAACTAGGGACCAAATAGATTCTATAATTGTAGTATATTATTCATTTCAACACCTTATACCTATCATCATGGTTAGTCCCACCAAAAATTTCACAAGAAAACTTGTCCCTCACATACTCTACTTCTAATGTGGCTTTCCAATTTTTTGCTACATCCATTAGGGAAATATAAGGTATTCTAGATAAGGCATCAACTACCACATTGTTCTTTCCCTTCACATATTCAATATCAAAGTGAAATTCTTGAATATTACTCACCCACTTTTGTTTCCTTTCATTTAGATCCTTTTGAGTGAGGAAGTACCTTAGGCTGTTATGGTCAGTTTTGACCACAAATTTGTTTCCCACCAAATATTACCTAAATTACTCTATCAAAGCATGCATGATGGATAACATTTCATCATCATAAATGGATTAAATATTCTCATGTGTCCATAGCTTCCCACTCTTGAAATCTATTGGGTGTTGTCCTTGTTTTAGGACTACTCCAATGCCTTCTCCTGATGCATCATATTCCAAGACAAATGGT
Source organism: Pseudotsuga menziesii (assembly GCA_001517045.1). Classification (NCBI taxonomy): domain Eukaryota; kingdom Viridiplantae; phylum Streptophyta; class Pinopsida; order Pinales; family Pinaceae; genus Pseudotsuga; species Pseudotsuga menziesii. The sequence continues at coordinate 745,993 of LPNX010335771.1, read as the reverse complement.
TTAGAAAAATTAGGCACAGCTAGAATAGGATAGTTGCTTATTATCTCTTTCATTCTTTGTAAATATTTTAAAACCCCATCATGCCATTGGAAACCATATTTCTTTGTCAAATCAATGAGAATTGAAGTTATTTGGGAGAACCCCTTCACAAACTTCCTATAGTATGTATAAATTCCAATGAATCCTCTCAATTTAGTGAGATTTTTGGGTCGAGGCCATTCTAAATGGATTTTATTTTCTCCATATCCACCTTCACACCATCTTAACCAACGATTTGTCCAAGATACAAGAGCTCTATCAAACCAAACTCACATTTTGACAGCTTAGCAAGCGAAGATTGATCATGCATAATTTTTAATACCTCTTCTAGATGATGCAAATGTTTCTGGCATGTTTTACTATAAATAATAATGTCCTCAAAGAAACCTAGTTTTCATGTCTCCATAATTTTGGACATAAAAGTGTTGACCATGCCCAACACATTGGGGGGTCAAAGGTGTATTAATTACCCCACTTGGGGAATTTTGTCCAAATATTATATATGAGGAATTAATTATTTAGCCTAGGAGAATGTTGCTAAATAAACATTATTGAGGCATGTATTTAATTTTTATTTCCATTGATTAATTATTTTGCAAATAACATGTGGAATTGAGCTTGGCATGTTAGTAACAAGCGGAAAGGAAACTTTCTAAGGGAGGAGATTAAGAAAGTGGAAACTTTATAAAAAAATCAGTCAAAGAGAAAAGGGAAAGTGCCTAAAATCTATGACAAAAGTTGTCATAATAAAAGCAGGAAAGTTTTGGAAAAGGAGGGTGCAGTTTCCTTTTTGAGACTTGTTCTGAAAAAAGAAGGAAAGTCAGAAAATTTGTCACAGGGAAAAGCAAAAAAGGTAGAAAAATATGTCATTGACAAAAGTAGCAACTATGGGCCTAAGAAGGGCGTGGATTCCAAGTTTGATGAATGACATGGATAGGTAAAAATATCCATATGGTCCTAAATTCCAATTTTCTCAAGGAGGGCGCTTATGTGGCTAGGGTTAGGGATTCTAGGTGGTTGATTTGCTCTCATAGGTCACCATTGGCCTCACTACTACATATGGCTCAAAAGTTCCACGAAAGTTTGCCACGAAAAAGTTAAAATCGTTGTTTTTGTGGAAAAATAGTTTAAATTTTTGGAAAATTTTGAAAACCCTAACGTTTGTCGCTCTAGCGTTGTTATGGACCTTTCGTCACTATAGCAATGAACTTTTGTCGCTCTAGCGACAAAGTTTTGTCGCTATTGCAATGAAATTTTGTCATTCTAGTGACGAAAGGTCCATAACGTCGCTAGAGTGACGAATGTTTCATGTTCAAAGGCTAAAGCGACGAACCTTGACTCTTCTCTACATGCTCCATGTTCTAAGGCTTGGAACTAATGATGGAGGGGAAAATGCATAATGACATATTAGATTAGAACACTAACTTAAATTATGATGATGATGGCCACTTGGGGAAAAATAATAAGAGACAAATGTGGACCTAGAGATTACATCCATCTTGAAAAGGGTAGATGGATCATCACTACTAAAACCACCACAAATCTCACTTGACAATAGTTTTGAGACATATTCTCCCACAACTGGAAAAGGATGATCAAATTTATTCTTAAAATAACTGGAAAAGGAATTGCACAATCTATAATTTAAGATATTTAACCCATGTAGAAAAAATTTGGAGCTTTAGTCCCATACTTATGACCTCCACCTTATCATATTTTGTTGCAATCAATCCTACCCACTCTAACTTTTGAATCTCTTCCCTCAGTGAAGTAGATTCTTGCACCATGGGGGATACCTCCATTGTTACTCAATCTAATTATTCATTCTCACCTCAATTCCCACTAGATGATTTTTCCATGGCCACTATTTTTGCTCAAATTAGTACTAACGTGTCTAATCTATGTGTTGTCAAATGCATGTGTCTGCCCTCTGGGAAGCATATGGATTTCTAGACATGAATTGATATGTGATACACATGTTCTATAATCATGGGATCTATGATAACATGTTTTTTAATGTTTTGCTTCGATTTTTTTATTTGAGTGATATGCAAATATTCTATAATGATGTGATATGCTTACTTTATCTGCGATCTATGGTACCATTTTTATCAATGTTTTAATTTGTCTTTTTTTATTTGAGTGATATGCATATATTTTATAATGATGTGATAGTTTTCTTATATATGTAGTTACTTTACATAGTTATCTATGCCCAAGGAGTAATTAATGTTTTACATAAATGATGTATTTGTGTTCCATAACAATTTTTTTAAATAACTATGTTTATTTTGATATTACTAATCTACCATATATTGAATAAAGTGAGTTGATAACATAATGTGGCATAAATAACTGTAAATTGTTTATAAATAGTAGCATAATTGAAAGTGAATCTGATTAAATCTAGTGGGTATTGTTGGATAAATACTAACATGTGTATGTAAATGAGTATTATGAGCATTTGATGTAAATCAATTGAAAATAAAATAGGGAACATACATACCTTATGAAAGATCATACCCATACCAGAATGTTCACAAGACTTTCTTAATATGGGTTGGGGACAAAAAAGTACCTCATTTAAACCTATACTAGCCAACCTATGTTCATGTATAACAATATATCACTAGAGATGGCAAGTGGGGTCCATATAATAAAAATAAAGTATGGTTTCCATGTGTCAAAAGAAAAGTAGGTGGAGAGATATTATATGGAGGAAGGAATGGGAAGTGAAAGTTTTTTTTGTTAGGAAAAAAACAAACAAGAGGGAGGTGATGAGATTTGTTTATTCGATATAGTTATAGGGGAGGTAGACTCAGGGGCTCTCAACAACACATCTCAGAGGTTTGTTTTGTAAGGAGGAAGTTTCAATGGATTTCAACAACAGAACTCAAAGGTTGGTTTTTTACGAAGAGTTTTGGGCTGCTCTTTTGCTCAAGAACACTCAACTTGGGTTGTAACATGTAAGCAAGTTCATATAACCATTTTTTATGTTGTTTGTGAAATATTCCAAAATGCCACTTTTGTCTTAATAGTTGGATTTCATTCCTTCCAAGAATATACATGTAACTAACATTAAAAAAATGACACACACACATACACGATAAAAAGAAAGCATGGAAATTTCCATATGTCAAAAATAAAATAGGTGGTGAGATATTATTTTGAGGAAGTAATGGAAGGAAAAGGTTTTTTTTTTGTTAGGGAAATAAACGAGCAAGAGGGAGGTGAAGATATTTGTTTAGCTAGTATAGATTTATGGGAGGTAGGATCGGGGGCTTTCAACTATTAATTTGTCCCAGTGGTCTAGGAACTGAAAACACAGTCTCACAAAGAATTCAGGCAAATATGCATAAAATTGGAAAAATAGTGCTGCAATGGAAGTAGTAGCTTTGTATAATCAAATGAAAGAACGATGATACAATACAATGATCTTTCCATATGCAAGAATTCCAAGACAATTCAAATTCCCAAGGAGGTCATTCAAATTGAATGAGTGATTCTAGCTTAAATGAATGTAAGCCATAATAAACACTCAAGTTAACCACTGATCAAAACCCTAATTGACTCAATTGATCCCTACCTAAAGTTGGATTGCAATAAATGACTGAGTCTAACTAAAAGTAGCTTATACACATGTCACTACAAGCCAACCAACAAGTGGTAGTGCATCAATGACTCCAATGAACCCCGATGAGGTTAACTGAAGTGTATCTAACCATTAGAAGTGGTTGGAGGTGCCCTAATTGACTTCAGTTCATTAAATAATCATTAAATAATCAATTTAATGAAAGGAGGTGCCTTCACTACTCTGTTTAACTAATTGTAACCATCAGTTAGCAATATGGGGCATTTATGACACTCAAGTCACCCTCGGAGTGGTCCAGTTAGCCTCCCCGAATGAAGGAGAAGGCTTAGTTAGCTTCCTTGACTGAAGGTAGGCGTGGGTATGCTCATGCTGATGTCATACAGTGCTCCTCTGATGTCAATTAAGTCAATAAAACTTAGGATAGTGGTTTAACTAGGACAAATTGACCAAAATGAGTGTGTATGGTGGTAAATGTCTCCAACACCCTCCCTTAAGCTATACTTAGGAGAAGTAGAAAACATAAAGTGCATAGAAATGCTAGGGCCCCGAAAAAAAAGGCCATAGGTCACCTTGTACAATATTGAAACCCAAACAATGCTCAAAACAAACTAAGTGAGGAAAAAAGGGAAAACCCAGTGGGAAACCCCCCCCTCAAGATGAACACTGAAAGTAGTTGGATCGCCCTGATGAGCTCACCCACAAAAGTGAATGGAGGTAAGTGAACTTATTTTCTAAAAATGTCTTAGTGAATATGTCTGCAATTTTCTCATCATTCAGGTAGTATTGCAGAATGATGGTCCTGTCATGCACTAGCTCCCTGATATAGTGCATGTGTATATCTACATGCTTGGTCCTCTCACTAGTAACTAGATCTATGGATATCTTAATAGCACTTTGATTGTCACAAAAGAGGACAGTGGGAAAATTACTACCAAGATCAAACTTTGAAAGAATTCCTTGCAACCAAACAGCTTGGATGCAAGCATTCACCGCTCCTCAATACTCGGCCTCTGCTAAAGACAATGCTATGGTGGCCTGGTTTTTGCTAGAGTAGCAAATGGGGCCACCACCAAACATGAATACATATCCAGAAGTTGGATTCTAACCAATAGAATCACCCACCCAATCGAAATCTGTGTATCCAACCCACTCTAGCTCGGAGTCTGCAGCATAGTGAATGTCGTAGGTCCTAGTTTTCTGAATGTACTGGAGGATCCTCTTGGATCCCTTCTAATGAATATCATGGGGATGCTACATGTATATTGATACAGCATTCATGGAATAATATATATCAGCCCGATAATGAGTCAGGTACAACAAGTTACCAATCAGTTGTCGATAAATAGTGCTGTCCATGGGAGGTGTGCTTTTTCCTTCTTCAAGGTTGATCCCTGAAAGGAAAGGGAATGTAGCAGCTCTAAATTCAGCCATGTTAAACTTTACTAATAGGTATGATATGTATTTTTATTGAGTGACCATTATACCATCATAATTTTTCTCAATTTCGAGCCCCAAAATTTGTTTTAAGAGCCCCAAATTGCTCATTTTAAATGCATTGTGGAGAGCAATTTTGATGACTGAAATAGAAGCAATTGTGATACTTGTGATCAGTAAGTCATCAAAATATAAAAAAATAATAATCAAATTACCATCATACTGCTGTATATACACATTTGGATCTGATCTACACCTTTGGAAGTTTTGCGAGAGAAGGAAGGCATCCATCTTGGAATACCACTCTCTTGGGGCCTGTTTTAACCCGTATAGTGACTTCTTTAGCTTGCAAACCAAATATGGATAAGAGATGTATCCCTCAGGCTGCTTCATGTATATCTCCTCATGAATATCTCCATGCAAAAATTCTGACTTAACATCCATATGATGCACTTCCCAGTGCTTAGATGCTGAAATTGCCAAAACTAGGCGAATGGAGTCCATTTTTGCAACCAGTGCAAAAGTCTCATGGTAGTCCACACCTTGGACCTAGGAGAAAATTTTTTCCACTATCCTTGAATTATATTTGTAGGTTCTTCCATCTGCATCAACCTTAGTCTGAAACACCCACTTGCATTGAACCAATTTCCTTCCCAGAGGAAGAGAAACTAGCTTCCAAGTAGTGTTTTTCTGAAGAGAATTCATCTCTTCATCCATGGAAACTTGCCATCTCAGATCCTTCTGAGAATGATAGTAGGAATTTCGATCTGAAATTATCATCAAATAACAATATTAAGACAGTAAATAATCAGGAAAAGAGAGTGCATTACCTGCTCTTTGGAAATCAGACCGGGTTCTCCTTGGATCATCCGTATTTCCAATGTTATCTCATGCAAAAGAGAGTGTCTGTCGGGCCCATGTTGGGAGATGATTTTGTACTTCAGTTTCTGATTCAGAATTTGATGTTTTGTGTAAACTGATATCATAAATCAGAGGATCCAAATCCTGGTCATCATCCCCAATTTCATCATCCAAATATTCAGTAGAATAGGAAGGAAATTCAATAGTTTTCTCCTTCACTAGTTCCACTTCCTGAAGAGGCTCATCAAACTTGACACTCCTTTCGATAATGATCTGTTTTGTTTTTATATCCAGTAGCTTAAAACATTTTGATTCATTAAGATACCCAATAAATAGACATTCTATTCTTTGCAGTTGCAAATCCCTCCTTTTATCAAGTGGAATTCAGGCCCATGCAGTGGACCTAAACACCCGCAGATTTGACACATTTGGCTTGTGTCCAAAGTATGCTTCGAAATGGGTCTTCCCTTTCACAAATGAGTGTGGAACTCTGTTCTGAATATATTCTATAGAATGCATGGCTTCAGCCCACAAATTTGCAGCCAACTTCTTTGATTCCAACATACAAGTGGTCATCCCCTTGAGAGACCGATTCTTCCTTTCCGCTACACCGTTCTGTTGGGGAGTGTAGGGAACTGAATGCTGGACCTGAATACCACTTTGGGAACATATGTGCAGCAACTCATTACTAACATACTCCCTGCCATTATCATATCTCAAGATCTTGATCTTTTGTCCAGATGCATTTTCAATAAAGGCCTTCAGTTCAGTGAATTTTTCACAGAATTCAGACTTCTTTTTGATAAAGAAGACCCATGTGTACCTGGAAAAATCATCAATGAAGGTCAGAAGATACCTTGATCCATTCATGGATGTGATAGGCACGAGACCGCTGATATCAGAATGTATCATTCCCAAGATGCATGATGCTTGGCTTGCCTTCCCTCGATTGAACTTATGCTCAGGGTGCTTTCCAACAACACAGCCTTTGCAAATTCCAATGGTTGTCTTGATGACCGAGAGGCATTCAACCATAGATTTTTTCTGTAATTTCTGCAAGTATTTGAAGTTTATATGTCCGAACCTCTCATGCCACAGTCTATTGACTTCATTTCCATGAGGCAGCAATGCGGTGGGCTTTGCATCCGCCACAAAATGGGAAAACTCATAGGATTTTACATGATGGTTTGTAAGGCCTTTTGCAACAAGTTTCCTGGATGCAAGTTCCATGATATCTACATCATTCGGGCTGATGGATACTCTCTTGGGCACTCCCATATGTATCATTTGATAAACACTAAGGAGGTTTGATTCCAGATATGGTACATACAAAACATTTGGAAAATAGCCATTCTCAAGATATACAATACCTTGTCCTTCGAAAATGATGGTGGATTCATCCCCAATGTGGATGGGAATTGATTTTTTGGTCTCCAAAGATGAGAAGGAGTCTCTTTCAGCCATCATGTATTTCAAAGCTCCAGAATATATCAAGAGTGCTTTGGACTTCGAAGTGCTTGCCATGAGGGCATGACCTCTTTCATGTTGTGTTTCCTGATCTTGCTGATCTCTCCTCCAAATGATTTTCGAAAGATTGACATGATTTCTCTCAAGGAGAGAGGTAGCTTCATCAAGTTTATTTTTCATGTAGGCATGTTCAGGGTGGAATCCCTTCCCGCAATATGAAGAATTGACTTTTTCCTTTCCATGATGCCCTTTTCCTTTGTTCTTCTTTGAGCTAGAAGACTCTTCATGCTGCTGGTTTTCAACTTTAGGCTTAGGAGCTTCAAATTTAGTTTTTGGGTTCTTCTACTGCTTTCCTTTACCCTTCAGATATTTGGGCCCTGAGACATGGAGGGATTGATCATGGGAGGATCTGATGATCCCCATCTGGACAAGCTTATCATGTTCACTTGTTAGGGACTCAATGAAGGTATTGAGTGAAGGCATATTCCATGCAGGGGTTGTGAGCTTCCCCATACGGAATGTAGAGACAAAAACCGAATAAACATCTCCAATTTTGGAGAGTATGGTGAGGATGAGCTGATCATCCTCCTTTCCCAATTTACATTGCTTCAAAAGTAAGACAATGTGCCTGAACTTTGTGAAAAATTCATCCAAGGTATCGAAATTGGAAGGATGGAGAGACATCAAATCATTCTCAAGCAGGTATACTCTCAAATCATCTTGATTTCCATACAGGGTTTCCAATTTGTCCCAGATGTCCTTTGGAGTATTCAATCCCGAGAGATGGAAAAGAAGATCCCAGGAAATAGAGAGGCATAAGAATCCGAATGCTTCATCTTTCTTGTTCAAGAATCTAGATTTGTCTATCATAGAAGTAGGCTCTTCTTCAGTGTCCATAGTGACCTTATAGATTCCTCTGGCATGTAGTTGGATCTCCGTGTCTCATTTCCATGAGTGGAAATTGAACGGAGTCAATAGTTCTATGGAAGAAGCCATCTGAAACTACTGGAGCGAATACTTTCACCTGTTAAAAACCTGAAAATCACAACAAAAGGGGAACCGTAAGGTCAGATAGCTTGCACATTTTAGGCTTTCATCACACCCATCATAGTCAATCAAGCAAGCTTGATCAACAATTTCCTTACTTGGGTTATTAGCTGGTAAGCCTTGGCTTTTGGTGCAATGTTGGAATTTTTGAGCTTTGCTCAATTTTTCATGCAAGATCTGTCAATTTTTTTTTTTGAGAGATCTGAGCTTCGTCCCACCATGAGCTTTGATACCATATTAATTTTTCACAGTGATCTAGAAACTGAAAACACAGTCTCACAAAGAATTCAGACAAATATGCATAAAATTGGCAAAATGGTGCTACAATGGAAGTAATAGCTCTGTATAATCAAATGAAAGAATGATGATACAATACAATGATCATGCCATATGCATGAATTCCAAGACACTTTGAATTCCCAAGGAGGTCATTAGAATTGAATGAGTGAGTTTAGCTTAACTGAATGTAAGCCACAATAAACACTCAAGTTAACCATTGATCAAAACCCTAATTGACTCAACTAATCCCTAACTGAAGTTGAAGTGCAATAAATGACTAATTCTAACTGAAATTAGCTCAGACACATGTCACTGCAAGCCAACCAACAAGTGGTAGCACATCAATGACTCCAATGAACCTCGATGAGGTTAACTAAAGTGTAACTGACCATCAGAAGTGATTGGGGGCACCCTTGTTGACTCCAGCTCATTAAATAATCAATTTAATGAAAGTAGGCACCTTCACTACTCTGTTTAATTGATTGTAACCATCAGTTAGCAATATGGGGCATTTATAACACTCAGATCACCCCTAGAGTGCTCCAGTTGGCCTCCCCGAATGAAGGAGAAGGATTAGTTAGCCTCCTTGACTGAAGGTAGGCATGGGTGTGCTCATGCTGATGTCATACAGTGCTCCTCTGATGTCAATTAAGTCAATAAAACTTAGGATAATGGTTTAACTAGGCCAAATTGACCAAAATGAATGTGTATGGTGGTAAATGTCTCCAACATCAACAACACAAATCAAAGGTTTATTTTTCAAGGAGAGTTTTGGGCTAATATTTCTCTCAAGAACACTCAACTTGGGTTGCAACATGTAAGAAAATGCATACAACCGTTGTTTAATTTGTTTGTCAAGTATTCCAAATTGCCACTTTTGTCTCAGTATTTGAATCTCTTCACTTAGTGGAGTGTATTATTTCCCCATGGGGTGTACCTCCATTGTTACTCAATCTAATTTATCCATTCTCACCTCACTTCCCACTACATGATTCTGTCACGACCACTATTCTTGCTCAAATTAGTATTAACTTGTCTGATATATGTGTTGTGAAGTGTATGTGTGTACCCTTTGGGAATCATATGGATTTCTAGACATGAATTGATCTGTAATACACATGTTCTATAATGATGTGATATGCTTATTATATCTGATGATCTATGAAAACATGTTTTTCAATGTTACAATATATGAATAATCGAACCTTTCATATAATATATAAGTCCTTTTATGTGTGCGTTTAGATATCCATTTTTATAGTGATTATTTTAGGGTGCAATAATTACTACATCATCTTCATCATCATCAATATCATCTCCATCATCATGATCATCATCTTCATCATGATCATGATCATCATCACCATCTTCATCATCACCATCATTATCTTCATCTTCATCATCAACATCATCATCATCATCATCATCATTGTCACCATCTTCATCATCATCATCATCATCATCATCATTTTCATCATTATCATCAATATCATGATCATGATCATCATGATCATTATCATCATCATCGTCATCACCATCATCATCATCATCTTCATCATGGTGAACCTCATCATCATCATCATTGTCGTCGTCATCTTCATCATCATCATCATCATCATCGTCGTCGTCGTTCTCGTCACCATCATCATCATCGTCATGATGATTATGATGATCATCATCACCCTCTTCCTCATCAGCATCTTCCCCATCTTCATTATCTCCATTATCATCGTCATCTTCATCATCATCAGATTCATCATCTTCATCGTCGTGATCTTCATCATCGTCGTCGTCGTCGTTGTCTTCATCTTCATCATCATCATCATTGTTGTCATCATTACCATCATCATCATCATCATCATCATCATCTTCATCATCATCATCATCATCATCTTCATCATCATCATCATCATCATCATCGTCGCTGTCATCGTCATCATCATCATCGTCATCTTCCTATTTCTCATCAACATCTTCATCATCATCACCACCATCACCATTGTCATCACCATCATCATCATCACTATCACCATCATCATCATCACCATCATCATCATCATCATTGTCATCACCATCTTCATCATCATCATCATCATATTCATCATCATCATCATCATCTTCATCATCTTCATCATCGTCACCATCATCATCTTCATCATCATCATCATCGTCACCATCATCATCATCATCATCCTCATGATCATTGTCATCATGATCATGTTTAAATTCATATATAATTTTAATTCATTATCATAAATAATAATAACAATTTAACACCCTTTTTTAAAATAAAAATATCAACCCAAAAAGAAAAGTGAAAATTTGGTGATACCTTTTAATATAAAAAGGAAATGGATTAAATATTATTTGTGACATTGATGTCAACAATACTTTTTAATACTTTATTGACATTAAATATTTATGTATTCAAGATAATTTTAATTTTGAGCTGGCAAAGGAAAGGGATTCTAATTATTTTGAAGGGCTTGCAAATGTTTTGTATTTATTGAAAACCCATAATGTTGTTATGGTTTATGCCAAATTGTAATAATCATAATATGTTCACAAATTTGTTTTCCACTAAAGAGTGAAATGACCATTGATGACCTTGCATTGGATTTATGAACTCATATTTTATTTCAAATGCTTCTGCAAACTCTTCTTTAGATGAACAACCTATGACTCTACATCTAATGTCATTATTGTTGCTAAATTTAGTCTCACTACAATCTCTACTTCATGTGCCACACTTGGTCCTTCTTGTTTAGTAACAAAAAGTCATGCAATGTGATTTTATTTTTCTTATACGAAAGACTCATAAAATAGTTTTATGCAATAATATTAATTGTACGAATTGATTTAATCCAAGGATGTTCAAGAATAATAATACCAAAACATAAATTGAACATTGCACCTTAAATATGTAGTTTATTATGGTGCACAAGTCCTTTGATTAGAAAATATAACTTAAATACGAGAATGAAGGAAAACCTTATGGAGCTACTTTCAATCAAAATATGTTGAATTCAAGAATATATGTATTGGGATGTGAGTTTTACTTGGTCAAATAGATGAATGAGTATTTATCAATATCCTTAGTAATTGAGTTGTGATCTCAAGTGTTATCTTATTATATCATATTTTCCTATTTGTTTCCCTAAGTCGAGTTTTAGAGGGATACTAGTGTTGTAATCCAATATTGTCTTAGTGACTTGTGACCCTCTATCATACACCTAGAATGATTGTAGCTCAATAATGATCAACAAGAGGTCATTTTTTCTATGCAATAGTGTGAGGATGTGTCTCCCCCATGTGGCCCAACTATGTGCCTATGTGTGTGGTGAGGTTGATTCCTTGATGATGCGATGCAGTATGCGCTAATGTGTTAGATCAAACTATAATAAACTTAATATTCTTATGACCATGACAAAGGAACTTTAGGTGATTAACTTTTTCTTTGTTACATTATGGTGTGTTTTCGTTTACAACACTTTCTGTTTCTATTTGTATCAACAACAGATGGATGTTTAACAATGCCCTTCAACATTATCATCACTACCATCACCATCACCATCATCACCATCATCATCATCATCATCACCGTCATCACTGTCATCATCACCACCATCATCATTGCTATCATCCTCATCATTATCATCGACATATTCATCTTGATCATCCTCATCATAATCATTGTCATCTTCATCCTCCTCATCATAATGGATTAAATCATCATCATTATCACCATCATCATCATCAGCATCATCGTGGTCATTGTCATCATCATCATCATCGTCATCATTATCATCATCAACATCATCATATGGCTTAAAAGTTCCACAAAATATTTCCACAAATAAGTTAAAATCGAAATTTTCATGGATAATTTTTTGAATGTGTCGCTATAGCTAGTGTTTAGAATAGTTCATTGGAATAACGAATAAATCACATAGTGTGTCACTATAACGATGATTACCGAGGGGAAAAACATAAAAGTTCATCATAGTAACGGTCATTGGATGTCGAGAGACAAAAATCTTGTCACTGTCATCATCATTGTCATCATCATCATCCTCATCATCATCATCATCATCATCATCATCATATTCATCACCATCATCATCTTCATCATCACCATCATCATCTTTATCATCTTCATCAGCATCGTCACAGACATCGAGGTTTCTGAGAGGTTGTAGAGGTCGTCGAGGTCTCAAAGGTCACAGACATTAAGAGGCCACAGAGAAGAGGTCGCAGAGGTCATCGAGAGGATGCAATTCCCCCAAAATCGGTTAATACCTTCGTCTCTATGTTTGGAAAATTTGGCCACCATATGTTTTGAAGTGAAACTGAACATGACGCGCTAAGCAAAAACCCAAAGACAAATAACGATCATCGTTACACATTTGCATTACAATCTGAATAGATCAGGGAGGGACGTGTTTCTACTATTTGATACAATTGATACATTATCATATGTATGAGGTAGTCTGCAGCAATAGCTGTAGCTTTATAACCAATTGGAGGTTGGAGAGGTAAATTTTTCATACCTATCTTTCAAAATTGATTTGTTTCAAAGTGGTCATGAGGTCGATTCCTGAAGAGTTAATAGTGAATTCTAAGTTGTACCCAACCGTGTCCTCCTCGTATTTTGATCCAGAGCATGAGCTCAATTATTATATTTGAATCCCTCTTGTGAACCCTATATATGTTCAATTCAGTTGAATTTGTCTTGGTTTTGGCATTTTTGTAGTTTTATTTCTTTGTTAACTTCACTCTGTAATGAATCTAAGACACATAACCGCACAGGGTTTTGGCATACAATTGTTTTTACATTTCGGTTATGGTAATTCATGTGTATATTTGTGGATCTGGGTAGAAGTATATATATTTAGTTTTAAGCCAAGGAAAGGGATATGAAAATGCAAATACCATTATGTTTTTACCCTACAACAATCGTGGTTTTGCTCAACCTTATGAGTTGCATTTGATGAAAAAAGTTTCAAAAAGCAATTTGCGCTAGGACATCTTTTTGGTGCGTGTTTTTCCAATTCAAGCCCGACATCAGGTTTTCAGAAGCAACAAGGAAATAATTGGTAAAGAAATACTCAGAAATGTCTATGCGACCTGCTCAATTGTCCTCTTACCGGGATAGGACAACAAAATTCTAGACTATACTAGAGAGATTACGGAAATATTATTCTTCTTCCAAATTTTCCCAATCGAATGGATCTACGGATAACACAAAGTATGCAGGATCGAGATATGTTGGTTCTATGTAGTCCAAGTTGATTAAGAGGGCATCCAGAATTGGATTCAGCATACATCAGACATCTCAAAATCTTGTCAAACTCGCAAAATGTAAGTCATTGTGCTCTTCTGCAACGTATTAAATAGTTTCTAGTGTCATTGGTAGGGTTCGTCATGTTGTAAAGCTTATCTATTTTCTTTTGTTTTCCAATTGTCATCTAAAGTTGCTATATTGTATGTGTTACAATTTAAAAGGACTAAAATTCCAACAAATAATAATATGGTGAAGTAGGTTCCAAGGGGGCTACTTTCAAATATGACGATGCTCAAATCCATTTTTAAACATTGCTTGTCTTCCTATTTCATCATATGTAAATGTATTCATATGGATTAAGAAAGGTATTGATCTTTTCATTTATCAACATCATAGACAGTTATATAACTTATGAATATAGGAGAAAGGTTTTGTTTAGTTCCACCTGCAATTCCATTATGCATGCTATTCATAGCATTTCCCTGCCTGAAATTTTGAATGCTAAGAAATTGGAAATTTGTCCTGGTTGGATCCAATCCCATCTAAATATTTCCTAGCCTATCAGACAACTCACATTGGATTTGTTTATAAAAGTGGGACTTAGCTAATTGGGTGTTGGAGCCCAAATCCTCATAGGATATTTGTAAGTATTATAACATGCTGCGAAAATATTTCTCTTCTTTTTCAATTGTCATGAACGAGTCATCCACAAAATGCCCATTAATGAGTCAACTAGTGTCAAACTTTAAGAAAGGAATGAAAAATCAGATAGCATATTCACCTCTGATAGTCTATCCTTAAAGTTGGTTAACTCAAATTAAGTGCATTGTATAGTGTTTATTGGTAGTTATCTCCAATGCACGGTGATAGTAAATGCACCAACTACCCCCTTAAATGGGTTCTAAGACTATATCTAATCCTTATGCAGAGGAAATAGGATGGATATGTCCTTTTTCAATTAGTTCTTAATCTTATATTCAGGAATCGAAGTATGGCATAATATCGTGTTTGGGAAAACATCATTTTGTCGCCGATATATAACATGCAGAATAGGAAAATGTGTGGGTTCCATGAAAATATCCCCTTGCTTTCCCAATAATTACTTTAATTTTCTCTTATGACCACTTCCTCTATATGGGTAATGATATTGATTTCAATACTGGCAGCAAAAACTAATGGGAAACATTAATACGTCTTTTTTCCTACATTGTTGAGATGTGTACAGCAAGAGTTTGTTTTCTTGGAGCATTTAGTCATCCCATCCTAAATTTTATTTGTTTGTATTAATTAGGCCATCATTAGTATTCAGAGTGCCTATCTCACAAGAAACTACTCCCAAATATAATCCACACGCATCTAATGGTAATGCATCACATTTCACTTCATTTAGAAATTTAGAAGTCATTGCAAACTTCAATTTGCACCACTTGGTTATGGTCAATTCGACATTTTTATGCAGGAATCCCAATTCAAGTTTCATACAAGTATGGATATGTTGTTGAGAGATTAAACTGTTTGTCTAAGACTTGGAAATTAGATTTCACTTCCCATATCCCAAATCAAAAATGGCTTAGACCAAACTCTTCCTTTTTTTCTCCTTGAAAAAATCATTATATTGATATTTCAGAGTTTGAAATCAAATGTATATTTTATGTCCAAAAAGGACTCTGCAAACACACTTCATGTTCTGACATATTACATTCTTCCAATATCGAATACATAAACTTTTCTAAATCTTTCCCAGATAAAAATAAACTTGATTGTCACAAATACATCCTGATGGCATGATAAACTTCGAACAGATTCTAAATATAAATAGAATTAGTAAAAGTGATATTCTGAAGCTGCTAGGATAGTGCCTTCCCTGAAGACTTCCTCAATAAAGGTACCCTCCTATAAGAGTAGAGCGTCCTTGGATAAATTGTCAGCTTTAGTGTTGAGTGTTGAATTCTCTGTATACACGTGTAAAAGAAATAGCATGAAAATGATATTTTACCTCTACAATTTGATTCATAATATGGATTAGTTCTAAATTGTTCATATTATGATTCTGGTTGGCCCACTTTATCACAAGCTTTGAGTCACCCATAACTTGTAAATGGTTTATACCTTTGTCATGTGCTTTCTTTAGAAGTAAGTAAGTACATGATTTGAAAATTTTAAAAGTAAGTACACATGTACAATTTATTTATTAGTTTATTAGTTTTTTATGTGTTTCTTCCAAGAAAAAATCCATGTATTTGATATTTCTAGTAGAAATCAACATACACATTGTCTATCCTAGTAGCTTCAGAAAAAATTGCTGATTGATATACCCTTTACACTTATGTAAGCTAATTACAACCCATTACCCTACCTGTACATCAACATTTACAGATTACACATGATCCCCCTATAACATACTTAACTAAAGGACATATTAGTTTCTGTACAACAACCAATAAGAAATAAACTGAAATTCAAATTAACCTCATATAGCATCTAGCATATTCCATATAGTATTTACAACATAGTTCATTGGACAACATCCATTGAGATGAAATCTCTGGTATCTTGAATGAGATGGGTCCCTTCTATGAGAGAAAGGCCTTTTTTGATTGAAGATCTAGAAAAATCAATATATGGAGGTTGATTATTTCTTTGAAATTTTTGTTTGTGACCATGTTTTCCTTTCCCAAATGTTAATTTAATTTGATGAGCCAGCCTACCCAAGTGTTCGTCTGAACCTTCAAAAATAGATTTGTTCCTAGTTAACCATAATACCCATATGACATAGCAAGTTAACCATAATACCCATATGACATAGCATGGTAATTCTTTATATGATTTTACACCAAAGTGTGGTTGCAATTTTGACACAACTATTTGTGATTCTCCTTCCAACAATGTACACTACAATGAAATTATACCCTTTTGGGGGTGATTTTGTCTTGCAGCGGTTTTGCTAACCACCCCCCCCCCAAAAAAAAAGTAGGTCTTTGTGGGTAGTTCTTAAAAACCCCCCTTGAAAGTCCCGAAAATTGGACATTTGGGGGCAGTTTTTAAAGAACTGCCCCCAAAAGTCCAATTCTCAGGACTTTTGGGGGCGGTTTTTAAACCCCCCCA
>LPNX010335771.1:554454-728662 GCA_001517045.1 Pseudotsuga menziesii | reverse complement strand
AAATATTATATGTAGTATAATATATAGTAGGATCACTAAAAGAACAATGTCCAAGCATAGAAATAATAGACACAATATTTTGACCTAGGAAACCACAAGGGATAAAACACAACAACCTTTTGATAGAGATCTTAGTTCAAAGTACAAAATACATCCAAATATATAGTAGTCACATATAGCAGAAGATCGATAAACCCCAAGAACAAAGGAGAAACTCCTCCAAAGATAGGGATCCCCAGAAAATAATTCTTCTAACTGGTAGCGAACTTCTTCCTTGAGTGGAGTGAACTTGGTTGGGTGAAAATGAGTGATGCACCTTGTTATTTATAGTTGAATTTCTGTTTTCTTACTCACTTTAACTGGGGCCAGCTTGCACATTTAATCTGGTCTGACTTGTATTTTATGCATAATAATAATTGTTTATTATTATATTTTCTAAGGCCAACTTCATGAGGATGCCTCACACAGCTACTACATCAATAATCCCTCTTAGACAGGGAAGAATCATCATACTATAATACCAGGTATGGATATCATGTTTAAATCAAAACTGTCTCTAACATCTCTATATCATAAGCAATTTCTTCCAACATAGTATCACTCGTCCATCGAGAAGTGTCAACAACTCAACCTAGTCCATCGGGGAGTCAATATGCACCAACTCAACCCTATCCATTGGGGAACCTACATCTAACAACTCAACTTATTCTATCAAGGAGTCAACAACTCAACCCAATACATTGGTGGGTCCACATACACCAAATCAATCCATTCCATTGGAGAGCCTACAAGTAATATGCACTAGTATGCACCAGTATGTACTAGTTATATGCACCAATCTCTCCGCCCCATCACAGGGTGTCTTAGATATCTCCCCACTCTGTCTAAGAGTGTCTAGGAGAATGCACTAAATTTCTCCATCACATCACATGACGTCCAAGAGATATCCCCAGTCAGTCATAGACTGTCTAGGAGCATGTGTTGGTCTCCCCATCCCTTCACAAGATGTCCGATAGATCTCCCACTCCATCACAAAGTGTTTGGGAGAATGCAGTGGCCTCTCCACCCCTTCACAAGGTGTCCAAGAGATATTCCCACTCTATCATAGAGTGTCTGAGAGAATGTTATGGCCTATCCACCCCTTCACAAGGTGTTATAGAGATATCCTCACTCCATCACGAAGTGTTTGGGAGAATACAATGGCCTCTCCACCCCTTCAAAGGGTGTTTGAGATATCTCCCCACAACATCATATATTGTATGATATAATTCAGTGCTCTCTCCACCCCTTCACAGGGTGTCCAAGAGATATCCCCACTCGGTCACAAAGTGTCTGAGAGAATGTCACTATAAAATTATCCTTCCCTCTCAACAAGGGAGTTAACATGGGACTAATATCCCCACTCCATCATAGAGTTATTAGGAGAAGGTATGGTCCCATTTTTAGTCATATAGGGATTATTCTCCCCACTCTATCATAGAGTGTTTGGGAGAATTCGGTGCCCCATTTTGACTCATCTAATTTTATCCAAGCCATGTGACTAATACTGGGAGAATCTTTGGTTGATGTTGCATACATCCATCTTCACAAATGGCACATACACTACAACAAATCCTGGAATTAGCGTCCCATTTAGCATCCCTTTTTAGTGTAATTTTGTTTTACATTGAGTGGTCAAACTAGATACTAAATGGTACACGTCATGGACAAAACTTAAAGCGTCTTAAAAAACATCTTTTTTTGCTTCCTAGATAGCATCCTTTATGATGTCCAAAATAGCGTCTATTTTTTTGCTTCTATAATAGCATCCAACTTTGCTTCCTAAACAATGTTGAGATTTGCTTCCTAAATAGCGTCCAACTTTGCTTCCTAAACAACGTCAAGGTTTTCTTCCTAAATATCATCCTATTTTGCTTCCTAGTGAGTGTCTGCTTTTGCTTCTTAAATGACATCCATGTTAGCATCATATTTGCATCCTTAATAGCACCATGTTATCATCTAAAGTAGAATCCAATATTGCATCCATTTTTGCTACCACTTTAGCATCCCATTTTGCACCATGTTTTACTTCCAAAGATGTGCCAATTTTCGCTTCCAAATTTGCACCAATTTTTGCTTCCTTTTTTGCATCGTGTTTTGCTACCAAAATGACACCAAATATTTCATCTATTGTTGCACCATATTTTTCTTCCTATGTAGCACGATGTTTTGCATCCAAAGTAACGTCTTATTTTTCTACCATATCAACGCCATGTTTGGCTTCATCATTAGTGTCATGTGTTGCATCCTTTTCAATGCCTAGTTTTGTGACTTATTTTGCTACCATATCAATGCCATGTTTGGCTTCATCATTAGCGCCATGTGTTGCATCCTCTTTAATGCCTAGTTTCGCATCTCTCATTTTTTGGTCACATATTTAGTTGTTTTTAGTCATTTTATATATGAATTTTGGTCATTTTGTTTGGTCACTTATCTCTTATTGTTTGGTCACTTATCTCTAATTTTTTGGTTAATAATTTAGTTGTTTTTCACCAATATTATAATATCATTAGGGCATGGAGGAATCGAACCACCAACCTCCTTCTTGTAAGGCAGGTGCTCTTCCATTGAGCTAGCACCCTTTAAGAATTTGGGAACCTAACTTACAGGGTCTTCTATAATGACAAAAAGGATAAATACACAACTTTGAGTATCTAATGGTCAGCAAAGGATGATAGATTGTATAAGTTCACAATATATGATCAAGCAGGTTATGAAATCCATAAACTGTTTTTAGGAATTTTGAACAAAACTCAAGAAATTGGCTTAATGGGATTGTTAAAATCAATATGCATTAGCTATAAATACAGGTTAATTGCAGTGAGAAGTTTCACAAGATATCATGTGATTGTAAAGCCCAGATTTTATATCAATTCAATACCAAGTCATTCAAAATTTACAACAATTTTGATCTCAACATGCCTAGGCATGAACATTTGTAGTTTGTCATGAAAGCAATTGTCATAATTATTATCTTTAACATCATCCAGATACAAAAATGAAAACATCACCAAATAAATAGAGCATGTGCTATTTCCAATCAAAGATGAAGAATAAAATTATAAATACCCTTTAATAAAAATCATATTAATAAAAAAATCAAGCATGCAACGTAGAGGATATACATAACGATGAATAGGAATTGGTTCAGGTTGCAACTGCATCAAGGACCAAATATAAATATTTTCACAAATGTTTCTTGTATTTGTTCAAACACCAAGGAGCTGAGGAAAAAGGGAGTTTTTAATCCTTGACCAGACACCCTAGAACATGAGGAAAATAAAACATAAATGTTATCCTTGTTACTACCTACAGCTGATTGGGATCACATCAAATGGCACATATCTCTTTAAAATATTCTCAACTAGAACTCCAACTTTGATGTACCCCTTCAACCACTCTATGAAGCATCTCACACAGTATATTTACACCAAAAGGTCAACTACAACAAATTAAAAGTAAATCAATTATCAAACAGTGAAGAGCCATACATTTGTCACAGAGAAGTATGCCTTTCCAGACTCCCAAATTCGACGACCAATGACTTACTCTCGATCACTACAGACGAATGGAAACTGCAGGATTTGACACCAACTAAAATATAAAAACGGAATAGAGCATCATGAAAACCAAGAGTAATGTCAATTCTCTACTGCACACCTTTCTGACCCAATGGACAATCATCATTCCTGTTTGCAGGAAATCTTCTAAAGTATTTGAATAGAGAAGCATGTCATCCCACTTAAGATGAAACTCATCATCCTAGAAAATGTCTCTCATTAGTTTAGGTACAACATCCTCATATACTGTTCTTCTTCGATACTGTGGAGGACCAACCTAGAAAATAACAGTAGTAAATTGCATGCACTACTGATAATCTTAAACACCGTGAGTATTACAATAGCCTTTGTATCAATTTGACAAAAAACAGAAAAATACCTCTGGGTCACAATGCCAAGCTTGGTAATACATGGTTGGGGTTGAACGATCCATGAATTTATGCCATGCAGAGCCTCCATATTTGGCTTGCAAAAGATTACACAAGTGCTCTAAGTCTTCATCCATAACAACCAATGTCTCTTGTCCTGCATTATGATCAGATGTATTGGAAGTACACAAACATGTCATACATCCATATGCAATTAAAGTGTTGAAGCTTAGAACCATAAAAACTCATTGCAATATTGCACGTGCACAGATCAACGCTACATAGAATATTTACATAGGGATGATTCCCATAGTTTAGAACCCATTTTCTTGATACATTTGGGAATTAAACTATAACAAACAGAACAACATTAAACAATTAGATCAATTTTATGGTACCATATTTGGTTGTTTGTGAATTCTCGGTTCTATATGTGGGGTGATTAAGAATACCAAGAACATGTATTCTATCAAAATTTTCATTTCTATGCAACCATGAGTAGCATTTGGATTAGTAGAATTAGGATGAGTAATTGTTCCATATTCCCATTCTTTACGATTTTGGAATTGAACATCATCAATTCTAAAAAAGCAGTGAATTAAAGGATAAGCTTGGAAAGCCAAGTAATTATTCATCTACTCCCTCAGGGGTTTCGCACATAAGATTAAAAAACTTCATAAAATGTGTCATTGTGCACAGATTTTGCCATTTTGGTCTTACTCAAGGATATCAATGCATGTGAACAAAATAATTATCCAGACCGAAAGCAGTAATTGGAAATCCATTCCAGGAAGAACATAGTAGAAGTCAAAAGACACACATAACTAAGAATGCAATTTCCCGCCAAACTAAATTGAAACATATGCACAATGAAAAGAATAACATAAATATAGAAAGACATATTCTTTAAAGAGAGAGAGAGAGAGAGAGAGAGAGAGAGAGAGAGAGAGAGAGAGAGAGAGAGAGAGAGAGAGAGAATTGCAGTTTAAAAAATGATGTGCCTGCATTTGGTCATGAGAAAGCTGAACAAAAGTTGAAAATAACTGAAATGTAGAGAAGGCCAATGAAGAAGAAGCTCATCTGACCTCTTCTACAAATGAGAGCATAAATAAAATAGAGACAACTTAGCAACAATAGCTCAAAAGCTATGCAAAAGCAACAAAAAATAAAGACGAGGGTGTCATCAGTATCACATAGTAAAAGGCCACTGCACAAATGGGAGACTTGAAGTTACATGATTAAAAAGTTAACATGAAATTATGGAAAAGACCTGAAAAGCATTGAAATGAAGAGAAAATCAAAATAAAATAATGAAGATTATGAAAGAAACAATTGCCAAAATAAAAAACTAAATCCATATAACAAAAGTTTACAAATAGAAGTAAGAAATAAACATCGCTAAGATAGAAATAGAAGTTCATATGGCCTCCCACACAAGATACGAGAACATCAAGGAAAACACAACTTGTGAAAAGAGTAGAGAAGGGGAAGCAAAAAATACTTAAATGCTCTTATAATACTCCCCACAGTACTATACATGAAAATAGTTCAAAGAAATAATATGTACAAAGATGCAACAACACTCTGTCTCTTAATGGGTACAACTCATGGAGGTCAAAACATCAAATTGCCTAAATGTATTTTTTTCACCTTTTCCCCCTCGATTTACTCGGAATGTTGAGACTTTATGCATCAAGGGTGTGGTATGACACAAATTACAATATTTTAAACATTCCTTGGTGGACTCCAATCTTTGCAATCTCCCATGGAATTCCCATGTCTTCATGATGAAATAGGATCACCTCACAGGAAGACAATTGTCCATCTCCTTGCCTTGATTCCACTGTTGTTGAAATAAAAGGGAAATTTAAACAACAAAATATGCAAGTACATGAATCTGACAATCACAAGCTATAAGAAAAAACTTGTTGCAGAAAAATCACAAAAGAATGCAACAGAAAATACCTGCTTGGATGCACCAGCTCGAATAGTATAGGTCAACACGTCTTGGTTTCCTCTATCTTAGGAGTGAAGGGTATGGAACACCCTGGAAACATTATCCCCAAAAAATAAATCATCCTTTTCTCTAGAATGAGTTGCTGGAAACATGATCGAAAGGTAGTCCCTTTGCCTCGCAGGGTTTAGGATGAGTTGGTAACTCCATGAGTCTAGGTTTTTAATATCCCTGTATATTTCTTTTGCCCTTTAACATTTAGTTTGCCCACATACATGAATTTACAGTTGGGAGGTCTCTAATGTTTGTCTAGTTCTAATGAGTGAATTATATTGGTATTACAGTTGGGAGGTCTCTAATGCATGGCTAATTCTAATGAGCGGATTATATTGGTATTTTCGTATGTGGTTGTGCAAATTCGAGTCTTAGGGTTCCTCTAATAGTCCGCTCATAAAATATTTCGAGGTTAGGGATTTTTTAATATTTCCACTAAAATTGTCTTACAAGCTAGGAACTAGTTGTGTTGCTTTTTCCATGCTTATAAGTAGCACAGTCTGCAAACACAAGGGTTCTGACAAAGAAATATGTGATATTGATGTGCAAGGTTTAAACACCCAGATGATGTTTTATTAGTTTTCCTCTCCATGTGTTGATATTCATTTTCTTGTCCATGTGTTGAGTAGCGTCAACTTCTTTAATTATGTGCTTGGATGCCCATGCATTGAAATCCTATTAATGACCAATTAAACGTAATTTAATCTTATCAACGCTTGTAATTCTTACCTGTGTGTCAATAAAGTTCATGTGGTTTGCTTCCTATACAGAACGAGCTAAATCGATGGATTATGCTGATTCCATTAGTTTTCTTAATTTAAAAAAAAAAAATTAAGTTGGTAATTCTTGCATGTGGTTTTCTTCAAAGAGGGGTGATAAAATGTTAAGTGTATCGCCCCATGCAGGAGGGCACTGAACATTCTTTGCTTGGGAGTGATTGATGCTTTTTTCATTTTGTTTCAAATTTGGTCCTTTTTCCTTAATGCTTTTTTGTTTCATTGTCATCATCATCATACAATAAATCAACATCATTGTCATCATTATAGTCATCATCAATATAATTGCGATAATAACGAGCAAGGAGCCATACTACCTAAGAAGAATGGATGATATAGTCTTATATTTATCAAATCATATCCATAAGCTCCATCATAATTATCATGATGCACCATCGTCATGTTGTTAGGGCCAATCATATGCCATTAGGGTCTATCAAATGTTGTTGGGGACACACAAATGCCATTAGAGCAATTTAGGTGACATTAAGGTAATTTACCCCTCATTAGGATTAATCAAGGTCCAAAATTGCCATGATTATGATCATTTAGGTGCCACTATGATAAATCAAGATACAAAAGTACTATCACATGAATCATTGACATTGAGATATCTGACGTTATGTTGGACATTTTTCAAACACAATTCCTAGCTCTAAACCTAATGCACTTCCTAGCGCGGTTCATTTCGAAATTTCTAGCATTATTCCAGGCGCTATACCCGGATCTATACCTGGCACTATGTTGGACTTTTTCTAGACGCAATTCCTGGATCTAAACTTGGCACTATGTTGAATGTTTTCCTACCAAAATTCATGGCGCAATTCCTATCGCTAACCTTGGATTAATATATGGTGTTATGCTATTTAGGACATTTTTTTGGAGGATATTCTTGGCGTTATATGGGATGATTTTGTGGAGACTAATTGGGACACTAATTGGGATTGTAATTCGGATGAGAATTGTGATGTTAATTGGGATGCTAATTGGGACGTTAATTGGGATGCTAATTATCGTCCAAAATAGCGCAAAATTTTAAAAAGAGACGATAATTGGGATTCTAATTGGGATGTTAACTTGGACACTAATTGGGACGTTAATTGGGATGCTAATTAGCATCCAAAATAGTGTGAACTTTTAAAAAGGGACGCTAATTGGGATTCTAATGGGGATGCTAATTGGGATGCTAATTGAGACGCTAATTGGGATGCTAATTAGCGTCCAAAATAGAGCCAACTTTTAAAAAGGGATTCTAATTGGGATGCTAATTGGGATGTTGATTGGGACACTAATTGGGACGCTAATTGGGACACTAATTGGGATACTAATTAGCGTCCAAAATAACACCATATTTTAAAAAGAGACACAAATAACACCATTAAAAGTGCCATCCCGTGGAAAAGCTTCCACTTTGTCCAAAAAAATATAAAAATACACTAAAAGTGATAGTGGATGATAAAAAGGAAGCTAAAAGAGACGCTAATCACAAGTTTTTGTTGTAGTGATATGGCACATGTGGGCCAGATATTCATTTGCATGGGTATTATGGTGTAGTGATATCCATCATTGATGCACACAACCTCATAATGATTTCCATGCAACACATGTACACCAAATATTCCCTTTATAGAGAATCTACTATTTTGTTACATGAAGGAAATGTTTTGGGCAACAATATTGCTTGCATTGGGTCTCAACCTTGATATTTTTTAGGAGTCGAGACATCAACATAGTATAAAATATTTTGATGCCTAGACTCAAAATTGAATGCCTTGGAAAATATTGAAATCCAAGTTTTTATTGGCTAACCTAAACAAGCTGATATTTGATCAAATCAAGGGCATTACCAAAATACACAGGAGCAAAATTGCGACGGTTTTTTGTTGTTATTCCCACATTTTGTCGTCTCACTTGCGAAAATAACGGTCACAATGTTTCATGGCACTTATTGCGTGGATATATCGATGAACATTCTAAGTCATTGTTATAGAGATGAAAACTGGCTACCACGTGTCTTCTACACGATGGCATTGAAATTGATTTTTTAGCATTCATTTTCTATGTTTCGTCGCTCTATCGACACAGTTTTTGTCCCTATAACGATGAAATTATGGCCAAAAAATGCTACACAAAATCTAGTTTCCACGACAAACCATGGAACATGTTTGACGATCATGTGTCGCTCTATCGACGAATTCTAGAATTTGACAGAAAATTCTTCTACGCATTCGTCACTTTATCGACACAGTTATTGTCCCTATAATGATGAAAAATATGGCAAAAAAATGCTAGTTTTTTTTGTTTCCATGCAAAACCATGGATCATGTTCAACGAAAGTTTGTCTCTCGATCGATGAATTCTAGAATTTGAATAGAAATATCTTCCATGCGTTCATCGCTCTATTGACCAATTTGTCATTCATAGAACAATGAAAATATGGCCAAAAAATGCTAGACAAAATCTAGTTTCCACGTAAAATCGTGGAACATATTTGACGAAATTTGGTCACTCTATCGATGAATTTTGGAATTTGAACAACAATTTATTCCACACAAAATCGTGGAAAACCAAACACTTTCAACGAAATCTGCAAGCTGAATGGTAATTGTTCCACGAAACTGTGTCTCTATAGCGACGGTATTCCTAGAAAGCCACCCTGGGTTTCAATGGTTTTGCAATACCCGTGACAGAAGTTGGTCAATGTTGAGACAAAACCTAGAGGTTTCAAAAAAAATTTGAAAAACCGTGGAAAGGCACCTTCCTTTCCACGGTTTTGGATCTTCAATACGTGCTTGTGAACAAATACATACTAAATTTTAAAGACAAAGAAATGGATAAAATATAACACAAAAAAGGTGATTTATAGAAAAGAAATATATCTGGAAAGTAAGATATGGGAAAAAACATATTGAAGTAAAAGGAAAAAAAATAAACGGGAAGTTCAGGGGGGAGGTCAAAAAGTGTTAATTGACTCTAAAAAATAAGGCATAATTATTTAAAAAGTGCCCAAAAGTACCCAAAGTTCCCCTAAGCACCCTAATTATTTCCTCAAAAACTGTTTTTCAATTAGGATGCACAAATTCATAACAATTGGCTAAAATACATAATTAGAGGCTAAAGTGGCACCTCTTAGAGCGTATTCTATGACAAGGTAGGAGGGTATGTCTATAAAAATACCATCGATAAAATACGTTGTAACCACCACGAGGATTGTATAAACATTAATTAAATTATATTCTAGACACCAATGAGAGCCAATTTCTATGATAAGTTAGGGGGTACATCTATAAAAATACCATTGATAAATACGTAGGCACCATTAGGCTTGTATCAACTTATTATGATCCAAAATCAGGTTAAGCCCATTCGGGCTTAAATAGCCCACGAGGGCTTGGAAGGATGCCCATAGAGCTTGGAAGAAGACTGCAGAGACTTGAAGATACCTACAAAAGCTTAAAGAAGCCCACAATTCAAAAGTAAAGGAAGCCCATGTTCTAAAGATGAAGGGAGCCCGAGCTTTGAAGAATGAGGAAGCCCGCAGGTCTAAATGAAGCCAAAGAAGGTCAAGCCCGCAATTTTCGGAAGAGATGAAAATGAAAAATTGATCCTTCTTATGCAACCACCTCAAGCATGGCCAAAATTGGTCAATGTTAGTACCAAATATGCCCGAAAGAAAAAAAAGTCCCTTGAGCACATGATAGGAAAGAGACATGTTAATCAACAAAAAATTGACAACTTATTTCTATTCTTTTACTATGCGTACAAAAAATTCATCATAGATCACCCTTTGGCATTGATCAGAAGTAGGTTGCACAGTTGAGCATGCAATTTGTAGTTTAGAAAACATATCAAAATTGCCTTGGAGACACTCCTCATAAAATATCATCACTTTCTCTACTACGTGTGAAGAGGTACTAGTGATAATTCATCATACTAAAAAAAGTATATGGTGCATTGAATTCGTCTTTATTAAAAAATAAATAAATAATAAAACAATAACTCAACCCCTAGGGAAAAAGAGTAGTTATTCACCTGGAAAATCTGTGTAGGATCTTTGTAGTGCTAACTGGTGGTAAGTTGTTTTGATGTTTCTCATTATTGGTAGAGGTGAATATGAAAAGTTTATCCTTCTTATGCAACCAGCTCAAGCATGGCCAAAATTGGTCAAGTTAGTATCAAATATGCCCATAAGATAAAAACAGTCCCCTAAGCACATGATGGGAAAGAGACATGTTAGTCAACAAAGAATTGGCAACTTATTTATATTCTATTACTAGGATTGATCTCATGTAGAAAAAAAATCATCATAAATTACCTTTTGGCACTAAGAAGTAGGTTGCACATTTGAGCATGCAATTTGTAGTTTAGAAACCATATCATAATTTCCTTTGGAGACACTCCTCATTTAATAACATCACTTTATCTGCTACCTTTGAATATCTAAACATATGAATTTATGGTCCACATATGTGCCATGCAACAACTGAAATTTTATCATCACAGTAACCATAATGTGTAAAATAGTGCAACCAACAACCAATGTTAATCATTTAAAGTGCCATTTAGCATATGATTTCCAGATCTATGTATGTGATAGCATAGATATAAAATACTAACTTAATGAAAATTTAGTGCCAATCTAACCATAATGTTATTATCATTCAATCGATCATGTATGTAAGCTCTAAAATATAAAATCATCAAGTCCCTTACCATCACTCAGCTCTCAATAGCAATAATTAGTACTAAGAAAATCCAAAATAATACTTAGTAAAATAATGTCAGAATTATATCACTATGCATTCAGAGATGTAAGGTTCCAGATCTCAGTAAAAAATAAGACTTACATTTACCCAGAAAACTAATGCGAATAGGGTAGAAAACTAATCAAATCAATAAGATATATTTATACAAAATACACCACCATCTAAATAGTTTGAAATACTAACTTGTTTTCTGTTTTGAGTGTGCAGAGAAGGCAGCTAGGGCATACGAGGTTTGCAATACATATTGCAGACTTGTGTTTGATAAAGGAGAGGGATCAGATTGTGGGAGCAGTAGGTCTACATTTTTAGGGTTTTACACAAAAATTCTTTTTTTAGGGATTTCTTTTTTGATAAAATAAAAATTACAAAAACACATAAAAATTAAGTCTAAAACCTAAGAGAAACAAAAATAACCTAAGAATAATATTTACAAGTATACAAATCAGAAAATTTAGTTTTGAAAGATAGATGAACAATTAGGGTTTGAAAAATTAAAATTTCTTAACCTAGGGTTTCATCATGCCAAAATTATAGGAAGAAGGGCCGAAAAAAGCCTAATTTCTTCTATTTTTCTACGTTGCTAAGAAGCATTTGTGTTTTATGTAGAAGGTTGTCTCCTAGTTTGGATGATAGTCTAAAAGTAGTTATTTACTATTGGTTGTATCTCTTGTATATTAATATAATGAAATCAAATTTAAGGATAAAGAACACGTCAAAACCCTTACCTTATCATTGTCCTTTCGCCAGATCCATTCGCCCATACAAGTTGATAAGAGTTGTCCACGAGATGCATTTCCATCACCAAGATTCACATAAATCATCAAAGACAGAATTTTTATATGAGTAAATAATATATAAGCAAATAAAGAGTCATTTAAATCCTACTACAAAGTCTTGCAGAAATCAATGAACCGTGAAATGTTAAATTTATTAAAATTTTTTTAAGAAATAGACATGCATTTAAAAATTTACAACCATCTTTAATACATAGTAATAAAAGAGTATTTATACCTTATTGAGCTCCTCTCTATTTCAAGAATAGTTTTATATTCCCTACTGAACAAGGCCAGCCACGTGAAGGCGGAAGCTCATATGGCCCCTTCCCCCCCTCACATCGCTCTCAATTCCCCATACCCAATAAATGATGTTGTTTACATAGAAAACATTTAAACATTCATGCATAACTAGGCTAGTCATCAAAACATAAAAACATAAAAACATTGAATCATAATGAGGTAATTCATATAAACATTGTTTTATACTAACAACATCGATATACATCCAAATACAAGTCATGAATTTATACATCTACTTTTTCTTTGATTTCTATTTTTTTGCATTGAAATAACTGACGATAATTGGGATATTAAGATCATCATTTGGTGGATTATCTACAAATCCCTGCCCTGCTAGTGTTTGTGTTTCCATCCCCTCATGTATCATACATCTTGTACGTCGTTGACTAGGGTGTGGAGGCAGTTCTGAAGGAGCATGAATTGCAAGAACGAAAATGGGCATATCGATATGTTGAAATATTATTGAAATTAATAGTTCATCATTTTGATTAAAATTACAATATTACTCTTTACCTATCTGTGTATATGTGACAAATGGTGTGTTAATTGTTTCTCTACTAGCTAATTCATCTTGCGGTTCACCCTCCTGAGCTTCACGAGCTTCGATCGAAAGAAGAAAATTTAAAAGTATACATCAAGAAATAAATATCTATAATCACAGTAGATATTTCTATTTCCAAAGAACACATACCAGAATTGCCACTCTGCTCCCCACTATCATGGGACATGCACACCCCAACATCAGCTGGTACGTGCGGAGTATCACTGGATTTAGTGCTGCGGTTGCACAGTTGCTTAAAAGAAAACATAAATATTTAGTTATGCATGATATAATAAAAAATGAATAGACTTTAATAGTATACTGCAATGATGTCCTTATTCATTTTATTTACCTGCATCTGCGTCATTGAGGAGATTGGAGTCTGCCCCAAGATTTTCCAATATTCAATGACACTTTTAAAACCATACTTGAAACCAAGCTTTAGATTTTCCTCCGTGGCAGCATCTTGGAACGTCTTTCACTTCAATGCATAACACATATAAAATTTCCTCTATCAAAAACAGATATTTGTTCGCTAATTTGAAATAAATATTCCCCATAGTTAATCATTTAATTCTTACAATTCGGGCTCTTAGTTTTCTATAGCCACCCTGGCCCAGTCTATGTTGCACATGCTTTTCCACTCTAGCCTTGGTTTCTTTGGAGGTGTCCAGTAGCCTATATATGAAAATTTTGAAAAACGTTAGATATCAGAATTATTGCTTAAAACAAAAAAGAAAAAAATAAATGAGCATATCACTAAAAAGATGACATGTGTTGTACCTTGTTTTTCTAGGTCGTGGTTGTTTTCCTTGTGTTTTTAGCAAGTTCTCCTTTGAATCCTCTATGAGTGCCTTCCACTCTTTCTTTGGAACCATGGGAGGGATCTCATGCTTTAGGTCAAGTTGCAATTTATCCCTATATTGGGAAATGGTATATTTTAAATTCTCGCTGGCTAACTTTGCAACCACTTTATTGTTGAATGCATTGCCGAACAAGTTTACCATGTGGTCTATCAATACATCTCTCTTTGCGCTATCTTGGATATTCCACCGTGTGTGAATGGTGGTGCCATACAAATCCAATGATTTGTCATTCAAATTCTTGTAGAAAACATTGTTTCCTGTAGAAATATGTAATCCATTAATTTATAATAATTTCAGTGTATGTCCATTTCAATTTCATGATTAAAATGAATAAATTAATTAATAAATACCCGCAATATTTTGAATCTTGATCAGAACACAAGCGTCATCCACCAGAAAGGTTAGATATAGTGATCCGGTGCTTTTAACTCGTGCTGCTCCAGGAAAAGTTTCCTGGTCATCTACAGTAGGTTCATCTCCGGAGTCATGTGGAGTCCTAGGCTCCATCTCATCAGGGTCCGGCATTTCATGCTGATCAAAATTGGTGCCCTCATCAATGGATTCAAGGCCAACTGGAGGAGTGTCAAAAATCCTCATTGGTACATTTATTTTTCCATGTTGTTGCTGCATTGGAGCATGACTGCTACCTATACTTGTCTCGACAATTTCTCTAGTCTAGGGCTGTAAAAACTCCTACAAATGAAAAAATTTACTTTATCAGATCAGTTGGAAAAATAGAAAACAAAATATTAGATATGAAATATTGTCATAGCTTAAAACAATATGTGAATATGCCACTTACCCCATAATATTTTATTTGTTCTTTCATCTCTTCAATCCTTTCCCTGATCTCCTGTGTCATGGGCCTTATGCAAGCCAAGGAGATCATTTCTATGTTTTCCTTTTTCAGGGTCTTCTTTATAGTATACATAGGGTCTATGGAATAGTAAATTTCATCCTCAAGCTCCTCATCACCCAGATGAAGTGCACTGGACTAAATTTATCAAACGATAAAATTAAGAAAAATATTTTTAACATCATTCAAAATTTGTTATTGTAATGAAATTTAGTTACTATTAAGAACTAACACTTACCTGATGCAGTATTGGGGCTGGTGACTTCCCACGGTCACCCCTACTGATATACTTCTAGTGGGTGATTGTCCACAGTCACCCTATACCGTGGAAGCATCAGGTGCATTTCCACAGTCCCCACCTTGACACGATAAATCAATCAATAATTCAGCATAAGCATAGAAAAATGTGAATGTCAACAGTGGAAATTGAATGCTAATAGAAAAAATCGAAACATTTAGTTATTATATTTAACTCTTACTTGACGGGGCACAGAGCGTGACCTTCCATAGTCACCCTGGACCATGGAAGCAATAGGTTCCTTTCCACCGGCACCACCCTGACACAATAAATCAATAAATAAACATTATGAAAATAATTGTAACATAATAAAAAATGTGATATTGCAATAATATTTATTTTTACCTTAGAAGTAGAGGAAACGCGTTCTGTTCCATGACGAACATGGGCATGAGACCCCTACCATAGTGTAATAAGCATGTTGTCACATGGAAATATTTTGGGGTTGGAGTTTCTAATTATTGTAGTCATATTTAGTTACTATATTTAGTTGAGTCAATAATTGTAACATCAACAAAAATGAGATATTGCAATAATATTTACTTTTACCTCCAATGGAGAAGATACATGTTCTTCCCCATGGCGATGAGCAGACCCTTGCCACAGTGTAATTGGCATGTTATCATATGGCAATATTCAAAATAAGCATGGAAAAAGCGAATGGTAACAATGGAAATTGAATGTTAACAGAAAAAACCTCAACATTTAGTTATTATATTTAACACTTACCTGATGGGGCACAGAGTGTGACCTTCCACGGTCACCCTAGACCATGGAAGTAGAGGATACACGTTCTATTGCATGGCGACCATGGGAAGACCCCTGCCACAGGGTAATAAGCATGTTATCACATGGAAATATTCCAGGGTTGGAGTTTCTAGTTATTGTAGTCATATTTAGTTACTATATTTAGTTGAGTCAATAATTGTAACATCAACAAAAATGAGATATTGCAATAATATTTACTTTTACCTCCAATGGAGAAGATACATGTTCTTCCCCATGGCGATGAGCAGACCCTTGCCACAGTGTAATTGGCATGTTATCATATGGCAATATTCAAAATAAGCATGGAAAAAGCGAATGGTAACAATGGAAATTGAATGTTAACAGAAAAAACCTCAACATTTAGTTATTATATTTAACACTTACCTGATGGGGCACAGAGTGTGACCTTCCACGGTCACCCTAGACCATGGAAGTAGAGGATACACGTTCTATTGCATGGCGACCATGGGAAGACCCCTGCCACAGGGTAATAAGCATGTTATCACATGGAAATATTCCAGGGTTGGAGTTTCTAGTTATTGTAGTCATATTTAGTTACTATATTTAGTTGAGTCAATAATTGTAACATAAACAAAAATGAGATACTGCAATAATATTTACTTTTACCTTCGAAGGAGGATATACATGTTCTGCTCCATGGGGATGAGTAGACCCCTGCCACAATGTAATAAGCATGTTATCATATGGAAATATTCACAATCAGCATGACAAAAGCGAATGGTAACATTTAAAATCGAATGTTAATTGAAAAAATTGAAACAATTTGTTATTGACGTCATATTTATTTACTATATTTAACATTTACCTCACAAGGCATAGATTTTGACCTTCCACGGTCACCCTAGACTGTGGAAGAAGCATGTGGATTTCCACTGCTACAACCTTGAAAAAATAAATCAATCAATAAAATTTGAGTCAATAATTGTAACATAAAGAAAAATTCAGATAAGCATAACAATGTAATAAGCATGTTATCACATGGAAACATTCATAATATGCATGGAAAAAGCGAATGTCAATGGTGGAACTGGAATGTTAACAAAACAAATCGAAACATTTAGTTATTTTAGTCATGTTTAGTTACTATATTTAGAATTTACCTGATGAGGCATAGCGTGTGGCCTTCCAAGGTTACCCTGGACCATGGAAGCCACATCTATTCGATTTAAGTTGTAATCGATCAACAACTCTTCACCTGGAAGTATTTTTTTTGTTGCACATACAAATATATGATGTTCTTTGCATCCCTCAAATTCGCAATTCAGTTGCTTAGTTGTTGTCACTGGCCGTGTACTATTTACAAAGCCAGCAACGTTTACAGACATTTTTGGTCTCCCATCAATATACATAGTGATCCCTTTGTTTTTCTTGTGTTCTACTAGTTGTATATAATTTGTGACAACTCCGTATCTCCTCATGATTCGATTATATTGGACCAAGATCAACCAATTATTGTATCTGTATAATGGTATGACATACTCCATCAATTCAGTTGCAGTGCCATAGCTGACCTTTATGCCATCCATGGAAAATAGCCCCAATCCATGTAAGGACGAAGGAGCAATGCGATACATCCTCCCATTGATGAAGAAATCTGTGTCCACTTGAGGTAGCTTATCAGGTACCCATTGTTGCACTAGATGTCTATACCTCAAGGGAAACTCAATGTCACCTATGCTCTCAGCATCATAATTACATGACCCTTCATTGGAAATAAAATATTGCATGCGTCTATGAGAGCTTTTCCTTACCTTTTCATATCTAGTTGATATAGAACCGGTAGATCTAGTACAACACATACCACTTTATCTTCACCATCACTCAAGGAAGATAGATTTGATAGATACCTATTTGGTGGTACCTACACTCTATAAAACAAGAATATAAGTTACCAAGCAGATATAGTTTAGTGTGAAAATATATTTTCTTGTAATGTTTTAATATCAAAAGTTATTTCTTCCCAAAAAATTTACCAAAAGCTATTTTTCTCTCAAAGGTGTAATTTCTTTTAGAGTTATTTATATTTGAATTATTTTTAAGTATAAGACACGATTTGATTTGGTTTGGAATTTCTTCACAACACAGATATAGAAGTGTTTTTCTTGGGCCACTTGACTAGTTAATTCATGCAAAGAGGTATGAGGTTCCCCGTCTTATAGATCATGTTGGGGATTCAATTTCGAATGGGCAGTGGTCATATAGCTTCATTCATGGATTTCCCACTGAAACTCGATGACTTTAGTCTAACGCTCCCTCTTCCACAGTGATTTTATATGCAATTTTCCTCGTGCAAGGTACTCCTTCTCTAACTATGTGCCTGTTTTTTTTTAAATAGGATAACATTGTGAAATGTCACCAAATTTAGACCAATTATAGGTATTCTTGAAAATTGGTGACATTTGGTGAACTGATGATTGTGGACAGACATATCCTAGATATGTTCATTAATGACAAAAGAATTTTTGATGGGCATAGGCATGTATGATAAAGTTGGAAAAAGACTAAGTGGTGAAACATTGTCCTAAAGCAGTAGTCTTATGAAAATTCCCACCATATTTCATAAGAAGGAGAAATTTACCACCATGGCATGTCATCTCATAGGTGGTTGAAGTATCTATCCGACCATGGGACCATTTCTCAGAACAACTCTTTGAGGAAGAAGATATGGGCCTCCCAAAAGAAGTTCTTTCTGGTCAAATTAGACAAGTTGATCTAGGAGAATGCTCGCCATAATTTGTGGTTTGAAAGAAATTCCCACACCATATGGGAATCCTATAGGTGGCTATGTTGTCTACCTGACCATGTTCTTACTTTGACATGAAAGTACCTGAGGTAGAAATTATGGATCTGCCAAAATAGGGTCTTAAGCAACTTTTACATCATACTTCAGTAAAATTCCCACTGAGGAGAGAGAATGTAGTTCCAGAGGATGAAAATGGTCTTAATGGATTCAACTGGTTGTCCTCCATCCATTGGATGTATTACATTCCAAGTTTGATGAAAAGTTGAAATCACCTTTGAGACACAAGGTTTAAAGAAATTGAGTAAGTGTCAAATCACAAGGTTGAAGAGGCATTTGGAAATGCCCGCCAAAGCATGTCTGAGTGATGATAAATTCATCAAAAGGTATAGGCATGTTCTTTAATGAATTGGCTATCCATCCATGTTCTTATTTTTTCTTATGGTGACCATATGAGAAAAATATCAGCCTGCCAAAAGAGGTAAAAACATTAGCTTGCATATCCAAAAATATGAAAAATTGACCAAGTGTTGAAAACAGGAGGTTGAGAGCCCACTTGGAGAAAAAATGCCAGAGTCAGCTCTTTAACTGATAATTTCATCAGATGTTCTGGGTCCATTCTTTGATGATCTGGGAATCCACTCTGTTAGGTCATGTTTTTGTTTTCTTTTTTTTAATGCTTTTATTTATGTTTTGAACCTTGGTTTTTATTCTTAGAAAATTTTGTTGATTGACATAGTTTGAATTTTTCCCTTTAGCTTTTATGTTATTTGATTTCTTAGTTTATTTTTACAATTTTTGGTTTCATTTCATGATCAAAGGGCTTATATAAGGCTTATATGGATTAAAAAGTCTGAAAAATAGCATAAAAGTTTAATTGAGACTCCTAAACCAAGTTCAAACCCTTATCATTAGCATAATTTTTGAAAATCATTAACATGAATTTTCTTGTAGCGCAAGCCAGAAAAAGTTACATAGAGGCGCTACAAGAAAATCATGCAAAGTTAAAAATCCTCTTTCAATTTTGCAGAGGTATAGTTCTTTAAAGCGCCGATGAGATAGTTCATAACGCTTCCGATCGCTGATCACGAAGCCAATGGTCTAAAGTCCCACACAAGTTTAAAATAATATTTCAACGTTGCGGAAACCTAATGGTCTAAAGTCATTTTTTAAACGTTGTGGAGATTTAGTTCTTTAAAACACCGACACTGTGGCAGCATAGTGGCTTGAAGTTTCGATGCATTAGAGATTACTGCCCCCGATCGCCGACAGGTTAGAAACGGGAAGTTTTGATTCGTTCGGTCTTGAACCTCCGCTCGTTGATGCTGAGAAGGATTAATTGTTAATAATGGGAGATGTTGTTACCACGGGAACATTCAAATGATAATCACTTTGACAAGTGGAATATAATCATGAAAGTGAATCATGGAGGTTTCTTGCAGAACTGATGAAATAATGATGGCAGATTATAATGAAACAAAGGCGTCTCAAATCATGTCATTTCTTGAAGTGCACGAAGAGAAGGTGGAGATCGTGGTGGAAAATTAGTTCTCAGAAAGTAGAATTTTTAATTAGAGTGAAAGTTAGGGCTTTCAGGAGCATTTGTCTGGAGTACTCAAAACGGTCAGAGAAGATTGGATGCATGCAGTTCGACACCTGACAGACAGAAGCATAGGATTCCAGTAGCTGGATTAGTTGTTGTACTAGTTTAAAAGATGGTGAGAGTGTGGTATTTATTGGAGTTGTTTGACAATGAAAAAGAGTGGAAAGACCAATAGGGCAGAACCCTCAGATTTAAGTTGGGTGAAAAACTTTCCAGAGTGCACACAGTTGTTGCAAAAGGAGGATGGTTAGTGTTCTTCAAGAAGATTGAAGGTTATCATGCAGAGGTTTCTTACAAGTTTGCTCAGGGTTTAGATAAGGATGTACTGTCTCTTAACACTTTGAAATTCAAATTAACTAGGGAGTTACTATCAGAAGCAACATGGATTCTGGATGACAGAGAATTTTGGTTCAAAAAGGTGCCTTTCACTTTTTATGTGTAGTAGCAGACTGGGGAAAAGGTGTTCCCATTCAAAACTTTAAACCTGAGTGGATTGAACCAATCAAAATTCTACAAATTTATGTCACCTGTGAGGGGAGATTTGCCTTTGTGTTTAAATATAATTTTAGATTCCTTCAACATCTCAGTCATGAATCTAAAATGAATCTTGCTTTCTTCTTTTTGAAAAGCTTACAGAAGATGTCATGTAGGGTGAGAGAACACCAGGACCATACAAAACAATCGGTTTTTCACCATGGGCTCATAAAAATCATCATAAGTACTGTATTCCAGAAAAGAGAAAAGACATGGGAGCATTTCTTATTTTGGTCAGGTTTCAAGACTGAGCAGGAGGAACAATCTCAAAAAAGACAGGTAGAAAAGGGTCAAACTCTAATTAAGAAGCTTAGAAAAAAGGTCGTAGTCAAATATGAAGAAACTGATAAACCAGGAGAAGCTTCGAATCAAGAAAATGAAAATATTGAGCTTGGACAGCGAGTTAATGTTGAGGAAAGCAAAGTTCTACATTCAGAGATGAAGGAAGCTGATCCAGTTGAAGAATTTTTACCTACAGAACCAGATCAAGATGTGATGGAGGAGGTTAAAGAACAGAAGCAAAGCCCCATTACAGTACTGTCAGAAGAGGATGAAAAATACTTGTCTGATGAGGCTAGAGTTCTAGTTACTAATGAAGCTAAGGTTTGTGTTAAGCAAGAAATTCACATTCATTGTGATGAGGAAACAGTGTCCAGAAAGAAAAGAATGAAGGTTGTTGAATTTTCCTCAATAAATCATCAAGGAAAGGTTCTGAATATGTTGGGAGAGGTTGGAGCAGTCTGGAGACCTAAGACAAGCCAAAGAACAAACTTAGGTTAAACATGAAGAGTCTACTGAATCCAAAATTGGATAAAGAAAAGGTTACAGTAATAAAAGATTCATCATCTCAAGAGAAATTGGATTATAGTGAAAATGACAATAAAAAAATGATGAAATTTAAAAAACCAATAGTATCAAAATATAAATATATCTTCACTGATACTAATATTTCCGATATTTTCCCGGAGATTCGAAATCAGATGATTCAAGAACAGCAACAAAATGAGGTAAAGAGTTCTTGTCTAGAGAAAACAGAGATAGTTGAAGAAGAAGTTCACTGCAATACTGAAACTGAAGAACATCCAGATATTCTCGTGACCTCCACAGAGCTTATGAAGGAGGATGAAGAAATATCTAAGAAACTGGAAATCCCATGGACACCAGAAGGGATGCAAACAATCTTAGGAGAAAAATGTATTGATTCTGAAAAAGAAAACCTGCAAATAAGCTATAAGAAATACAAACATCAAGTTGAATATATGCATGAAACTAATTCTGGATTAGTTACTACAAGCAGGAGACTTAGAGAAGACTTGGAAGAGGTTAATAGTCATTACCAGGAATTAATTGCAATTTCTAGAGAAGCTCTTAAAAGGAAAAGGCAAATAGAGAATCAGTTCACACGGCTAAAGAAAACTATCCAGGAGCTGATTTAGCAGAACGAGGAGCTAACTAGGAAGGTTGCAGACTTGGAGGCAAATCACTTGAAATCTAGAAGGAAAACTCAGGCCTTGGAGGGGATTGCTTTACTAGCTGAAACAGCTAAAGACTTGTAAAGTTAGTTAAGAAAGTAAGTTATTAGTTAAGTTCAGAAAGTCATTTTATTTTTGTATAATGATAGTTTATATTGAACTATTTGATAGATAGCCTAAAAGCAGTTAGGGTTCAGTTATTCAACTGATTTTGAAGGAATAGTATAAATGTAAGTCTGAAAGAAGACAAAGGGTTCAATTTTTTGCTGGCAAGGGGAGGCTATCAGGATGTGTTTATGAGCTAAGTAAAAGACTCTTATGTGTTTTTTATGACTGAACTATGAAATATATGCACTATATGCCCTTCAAATTATTGATTGGTTTCATTTCTAATTTTTGTTAATTACTCAGTTGGTATATTCATTTCCTATTTAATGTTTTTATGCTTGAAATTCTTGCTAACTATGGGTGAAATTCAGTACTGTGTTTAATCTGTTGGATTATAGTTTATATGTTATGCATCTCAGTCATTTAAATGCTCATGATTTAGTGTTTTCTTTGGTCTTATGAATGTTTTCCCTCTTATCTTCAAACTGTTCAACCAAAACCTTATAAAACCCTATTTTACTTTATTGTGATTTTTTGAGATTGTGTTGGCTTATTCTTCTGTAGTCTGGGAACAATTTCTAGCACAAACACACTCATGATCTCAGTTTCCCTCTGGGTGTTCACACGTGTGAGATATGAGTCTTCCAAAATGCCTCCTGGCACAGTAATGACTAGGGCCTGAAAAAATTCACTAAGTGTTGAATTGAGCAGTTTGAAAGACCATTTTAAAGTGACTGCCAGAGACTGTGTGTTTGTCAGTAAGGTTTTAAGGTGACATGGTCTTGTTCCTAGTTGAGGTGGATACCTAGCCATACCCTCAATTTGTTTAAATATGGTCAAGATGTGAAAAATATAAGTCTGCCAAAAGTTACAAATGTATGCCTATACAGTCTTGGTGAAATAAAAGAGTAAGCTACAGGAAATTAATAAACATAAATTTATAAATGGAATTTTTCATATGTTGAGAAGGATTTTAGGATAGTATTTTGGAATATATGATGTGATCAAAATTACACAACATATATTTAAGGAAGAAATGCTCAAAGAGGGTTTAATGAAGACACACAGAGGCTAGAATATTATTGATAACCTTCGCACTCTTTGAGATATGCCAAACAGAAGCAACCACACTAACTACCATGGTATATGCCAAACAAAGGAAAAAAACAATAAGTGTCATTGAAAAATAATACTTTTATCAAATGTGTCTTTAAAGAAGAAAGAGATATGAGGGTGAATTTACTGGAGTCAATTCAAATTATAACCCATGAGTCCTAGGGAACGATACATTATTCCAAAATCCAAACCAGTAAATGGGAAAAGCTTGCAAAGTGTGTTGTAATTCAGGTAAAAGTGAGCATACAAATAAAATAAAATGCTTCTTTAAAGGATAAATAGGTCTTAGGTTGAATTGTACGCAATCATTATAATTGCAGCTCCTATGGCACTCTACAAAATGTTTTAGACCCATAATAGAAAAAAATCACAAAATTTTGAACAGTGTGCCATAATCCATGTAAAACTGACAATCAAAGAAAAATTAAATGCATCTTTAAAGGAGAAAGAGGTCTCACGTTCAAGTTTCGACAGAATCAGTTCAAATTATAGCTCATAGAGGACTCTGTTATAGACCATTAAATAGAATAAGATTACACAAGCTTGCAATATATAGAATGTTTCAGACATATAATAGAATAAAATAACAAAATCTTGTAATTTGTGCCATAATCGAGGTAAAAATAATTATTAAATCAAAATTAAATGCTTAGAAGAAACACGTCTCAGGTTTAAAAATTTGACAGAATCGGTTGAACCAGTTCAAATTATAGCTCCTATAGGACTTTGCACACTGTTTCGAACCTTTAAATAGAATAAAATTACAAAAGCTTGCAAATTGTGCCATAATTCAAAAAATTATACAAGAGCATGACTAGCTTCCAGTGCTCAACCCATATGTCTTTTCCCCAAATTTAAGGAGGAGCTTTAGATGCTCTAATAATAGAAAACCCTTACTAGATCCACCGATAATAGAAGTGATGGTAGTACAACAAAAAAATTATAATTTCAGTATGATTGTACCGAATCCCTATTGGTTTATAAATTTGACGTATTTTTCCCAAATTCCTACGCTAATAGGGTTAATGGGCTTACAGAATTCATTGGGCCCTTTGTTATCCTCTAGTCTATAACTGGATTACCTCCCCTGGGAACGCCAGTATCCTCTGGACTGTGACCAAATTGTTTTGTTATCCTCTGGACTGTGGCCAGATTGCCTCCACTAGGAACGTCGGTATCCTCTGGACTGGTATCCCTTGCTCCTCAATTTACCACTGCTCTGCTCATCAAATTACCACTGCTCTAGATGCTGCTAATGAACTAGTGCACGGGAGTGAACTTGTTCGTTGTTATTTTTCTAATGAGCCAGTGCGTGGGTGTTTTTTAATTCTACGTTTTTTTTTGTTTATTTGCATATTTTATATTTTGTGTTTAGTTTAGTTTTTTTATTTTGCATATTTACCTTTTGTTTAGTTTATTTTGGGTTTTTTTATTTGCATATTTTATATTTTGTTGCATTTTAAATTAATTATAGTTAAACAACTCTATGTTTTTAATTTACTGTAGTTTAATTTAATTTAATTTAACTAGGATTTTGTCATAATTTGTATTGGTTGCATTGCTTATAGTGAGATCCTATACATAAGTCCCTTCAAGGACGAACACGATGATGATGATGATCATGATGACAATAAAGACGACGAAGATGATGGTGATGATGAAAACAATGACAATGATCATCATCATCATCCTTGTCATCATCATCACCATCGTCTAATTCGTCGTCTTCATCAATATCACCATCATCATCGTCGTCGTCTCCATTATTGTCATCATGATCTTCTTCATCATCGTCATCTTCCTTATCATCATCATCATAATCATCATCTTCATCATCAACGTATTTTT
Source organism: Pseudotsuga menziesii (assembly GCA_001517045.1). Lineage (NCBI taxonomy): Eukaryota > Viridiplantae > Streptophyta > Pinopsida > Pinales > Pinaceae > Pseudotsuga > Pseudotsuga menziesii. The sequence goes on along the minus strand of LPNX010335771.1, from coordinate 703,298 downwards.
TATCACCATCATCATCTTGATCATCATCATCATATTCATCATCATCATCATCAACATCTTCATCTTCATCAACATATTCATCATCAACATCATCGTCATCTAATTCATCGGCATCTTTATTATCATTATCATCATCATCATCATCATCATCATCATCATCATAATTTTCATTATCATCGTCACCATCTTCATCATCATCATCATATTCATCATCATCATCATCATCATCATCTTCATCATCACAATTTTAGGGGGAGCTTAGTGAATGAAGACATCTACATGATAGGGGGAGCATCCAGTTGAGTGAAAAATTAAGGATTGCTCCTAACACCCATTCCAAGGACTAATCTGACAATTCAATATGATCCAAGGAAGTAGTAAAAAAAATACAACTTATTGGGCCCTGTGAATCCTCCTGTTCTTAGATTTATGCACATGAAGAATCAAGACTTATGGACCTATTCCGATGTCTTAAAATAGAAAGATCTAAACTAAGCAATTTGGTAGTTCCATAAAGTGCATCCTTTATAGGAGTGAATAATCACTCATAACCATTCTATTATAGTGTTGGCAAAGCTTAGAATAATTTAGTGAAGACCATGGTAAAGATATTGTCATCACATATTCATCATCATCTTCATCTTCATCAGCATATTCATCATCATCACCATCACCATAATGATCATCTTCATCTTCATCATCATCATCATCATCATCATCATCCTAATCATCATCATGATAATCATGATCAACATCTTCATCATCATCATCCTAGTCATCATCATCCTCATGCTCCTCATCATCGTCCTCATCCTCTCCCTCATCATCATCATCATCATCATTGTTGTCATAGTCATCACCACCACCATCATTGATCATCATCATCTTCTTCATCAACATCATCATCGTCATCATCATAAACTCCCTCTTCCTAATCAACATCTTCATAATCGTCATCATCATCATTTTCATCATCGCCCTCATCATCATCTTCATCATGTTCATAATATTCATCACCACCACCATTATCATCATCATCTTCATCATCATCATCATCATCAACAACAACATCTTCATCATCATCATCATCATCATCATCGTCATCATCCTCATCCTCATCCTCATCCTCATCCTCCTCATCATGATCATGATCATCATCTTCATCATCATCATCATTTTTTTCATCATCATCCTCATCCTAGTCATCATCATCGTCGTTGTCATCATCATCATCATCATCATCATCATCATCATCATCATCATCGTCATCATCATCATCATCATCATCATCATCATCATCATCATCGTCATCATTGTCGTCATCGTCGTCATCGCCATCGTCATCATCGTCGTCGTCATCATCATCATCATTATCATCGTCATCTTCATTGTGATCATCACCATCACCATTATCATCATCATCATCATCATCCTTGTCATCATCATCCTCATCGTCGTCTTCCTCTTCCTAATCAACATCTTCATCATCGTCATCATCATCATTTTCATCATCGCCCTCATCATCATCTTCATCACCACCACCATCATCATCATCTTATTCATCATCATCATTGAATGTTGATTTATGTTCATCTATGTCTCCTTCCCAAAGGTTTGAAAATGATCTTATTTGAGGATTTTTGCGGGAGCACCTTTCAGGTTAATTGGTTAGCAAGTTTTGCCACCATGGATCAGTCAGATGGAGAGTGGGTTTTGATCTATGGTGATAGGTATTTATGTATATTGAAACATGTAGCAGTGAAATAAGGGTAAAGTGTGTTAAACTTCAACGGTTCAGATTCAGGATGGTGAATATCGATGACGAAAAGCGATTACGTGGAGCGGAGATGTGAGGAAGGATTTATTTTTGAGATTTGCGGAGTCCGTTAAAAGGGTGTAATGTTGGAGGGTTGAGATTGGCACAAGGTGATATCAACGACCCTAAATAATTTTGCGCAGTGAACCTACTTGGATGGAGAAACTTTTTCAAATCACAAAAAGGGTTAATCAGCAAGAAAATCAGATGGTTGAGATGAAGATAGAGATAGATCTGTGGTCTCAAATAATTCTGTGGATTGAACTAGCGCAGATAAAGTTACGAATTCGATCCGCGAAAAGTGGTAGGGGCTGCAAATATCTACGGTCATAACAAGATGTTGGGTAGATCAACAGGTGAGAAGAATTCCTCAATCAGAAGTTGCTCACTCGTTCATATGAGAAAGGGTTAGCAGAATGTTAAAGTTCTCAAGGTTGAGTGGTCTCGATGAAGGTAGTTTAGAGATCGACGGTTGATATTTATCTCCCCAAATCAAGTTGTGTAGGTTGATAGTGTTGAGTTTTTGGGTATGAATATTTGGTGTATCAAGGGCTTAGATCGCAAAGATGAATAGATCTACGGTACTGAGTGCATGGAGAAACATGAGGGTTATGCAACATAAAAAAAACTATAAAAAAATCTAAGTGGAGAAGACGCCCTCATGTACGATCTGCCTTCCCTATAGTTAATTGATTTCCCTGACGCCATTTGTGATACACCCACAGGATAAATCATCCCTGCAGCAGCGCCATCTCGCCCAAAACCAGATACCCATTGTATGGCTGGCATGTGAAATAAAAAAAGATATCATGAAAATCTAAGAAATGGAACAACGAATTTGATCGCCACACGTAGCAGGGGAAACGCAGTGAAAGAATGCTTCTGGTATCGTCATCACAGGAGCGAAAGGGCCATAACAGATCTAGTCCATATGCCCTAAAGTGTATGGTCGACCAGGCTACTCGATGATGAAATGTGTGAATATGCTGACGGGTCATCCCCATGTCCAGTTTTCCAATCCTATATAAACACCACCTTTCAGAGCCATTAAGGTGCATAGGATGAGCTAGTGTAGAAGCAAACTCGTGGTATCATTCTACCAAGAGGTTCTGAGGATTCTGATATGTTTGCAATGGAAATCTAGTTCGAGAAGCTTGTTAGTCTGGGTGTGTTGTTGGTTAGTGATATCGATTCCAAGCTCATCTATCGCCCTGATTTTTCACACCAGGGAAGCACCAACCATCGGGGATAAGACATCATACACCGCTTTGAGAGATGCACCTATTTTCTGTGGGAGAGAATGCTCGTATTGGAGCATCAAGGGACCAAAGTATTCATCGTAGATTTCATGCACTCCGCCCGCCAACCGTTTTTGAGGTGGTGAGGAGTACTTGAATGACAAGCCACTGTGGAAGGCGATTGTTTTTTCCAGAACCAAGGGGGAAGTTGTGAAGAAAGATGAACATGTAAAGGATATATATAAACTTCTTTTCCATCTTTGAGACCATGTATAAAGGTTCCTTCAAGCATGGAATGAACACAAAGGGAAAGGACGTGTTGCTGACTCGACAGATGGACAAGTGATCGAGCCAAGTCAGAAATGAGCGTCCAGAAGCATCTTGAGACATTGTTTTCACTGCCCGTGAATTCACAACCAGAAATTTTGTGCTTCCATCTATACCAAGCACGCACATTTGCTCCATGATGTTTGTTTAAAGATATGTAAATTGTGGCAGAAGTACCACGCTCTAGTTATTAATGTTTTATTATGACTGTAAATAGTTTCAGATCCTATTTTGAGGATTAGCCTTGGGGTCAGAGACATTATAAAAAGACTCCCCACCAGGGATCAAATTTGAAGGGTAGGGTCCCATTTCCTTTTGAAGCTTAATTTTCAGTGAATTAGCCACCAATTAGATTACTGCCTATTGAGTTACAAGTGATTTGCATTTTCATACATTGAGTTTCCCTAATATTTATCATGATAATGGGGCTTGTGGTTGTTGTTGATATGTATATATTCAATTAGCATTACTCATTGTATATCACATGGATGTAAGGATAAAAATAGAACTTGGGGATGCATAACAACAACCCTCATTTTCATAGATAAATTCATAAAAGTCAAAAGCCAAAGAAAATATTTCAGGGTTACACATTACAATTTACAATTCTCATAAGGAAAATAAAATTCACTTACTTGAGCCAAATGTAGTTGTGGAATAAAGATAGCTAAGACACCACCCTGTGAACAAGAATGAACCATCGCTCGACCAACAATACCTACAAATTCCCAAGTTATACCAAACCCTAAAATATCCAAGGTAAAAAACTCTTGAAGAAAAACTACAACAATAGAGTTTACCTCGAGTTGCCATGCTGAAATTGCCAAGGTTGCCATGCAAAAAAAAATGAGACCACCCAACTATACAAAATCCACCCTTCCATGAGGAAACTTTTTAGAAAAGTGGTCAAAATTGGTCCCAGCAGCCTTAAGAGAATTGGTCCCAACAACCTTAGTCAAAATTGGTCCTAGTAGCCTTAAAAGAATGCCTGCCACAATTTAGGGCTTGAGAAGAATGGCCACACCATGGTACTGTCCTATAGCTATTTTGTTTGGCTACCTATTCATGATTTTATTTTTCTTTAATCTTTCTTTAGGAGAAAGATACAGGACTGCCAAAACAGGGTTTTTCATTGGTGGATGCAAAAATGGCTAAGTAGCATCAGAAAGATGCCCACCCTAAATTATGGGTTAGAGTAAATGCCTTCAGTACATGGGGGTCTTCTATTTTGTTCTTTGGCCTACCTGACCATGTATTCATATTTTCTTGGAAGTGGATGAAGAAAAAGTTATGGACCCGCCAAAAGGGTGTTTTAGGCAGATTAGACCAAATTGAGACCAAATTGAGACCAAATTGAGAAATTTGTCTAAGTATGGACTTGGTGTTGAATCTACCCAAGTGGCCTTAAGGAAATGTCCGCCATGCCTCATAGCATGATGTGAAAAATGTATTGATAATGTGAGTCTCTAGAGTGTTGTATGGAGCATACAACCATGTCACTTGTCTCATGAAACTACAACATATATTTAAGGAAGAATTGTTCCTAAGAGCCTTAGTAAAAAATGTTCCCATCAGCCTTAAGAGAATGCCCATCACAATTCATGGTTTGAGAAGAATGCCCGCACCATGGTACCTTCCTATAGCTAGTTTGTTTGGATACCTATTCATGATTTGAGTTTTCTTTAATATTTCTTGAGGAGAAAGATACAGGTCTGCCAAAACAGGGTTTTTAGTGGTGAAAAACAAGAAATTCAAGGGGAAGTAGTTGATATCCAAAAGATGGATGCTGGGAATCCTATAAAACCTGATGTCATTATAAGAAGTGTGAGACAAGCCAAAAAGAAAAAATTCCTAGATGATCGAAATGCAACATTGTATGCAAAATGGTGAAAGAAACTTATGCTGAAATAAGCATTTCTGGTGATCTTGCCGTACTGAAAATTTATTCTATTGTGCTAACATTTATGTTACCAAATTTTGGAAATATAAAAAATGATGGAAGGCATATTAATATTTAATATTTTTTTTTTAGTAATAAAATTACAGTTGTTTTCTGTGTTTGCTTATATTTTGTAAATTTCTGTATTTTTTAGGCCAGTTCTATAGGAATTACAACTTTGGGTTATTTGCTGAAATTTGGTTGCATGAGTAGAATTGTATGGCATTGTTCCAGAATTCGAATTTCAGTTTCATTAGATAAATAAAATTACATAAATACAGCAATACATAGCATCAAATTTCTCATAAAGAACTTGAGAGTTCTCAATCCATCATCCCCATAATATTCCTATAATATCAACAGTTCCAATCAAACAGCTAGGATCAACCTATGTCACCAAATCTATTGACATCTCATATCCACTAATCACTATTACTCTTTTAATTTCTTACAAATTGAAATATATATGCCTACAGTACACAAGTTAAGTTTTCAATTTTGATATTGTTAACTTTCTGGCATGTTATGTACACTTATTGAAAAGTTAAATTCAAAATTACCATTCACATTAAATGCATCAAAAACATATACAATATTGTCGAGAAATACACACACACACATATAAATTTATGTATTAAAACTTGAAATGTATTTACATACACAGCATATATAAATAATGGTATTCCATAGTTCTAGGCTGCTTGGGAGGTTTAGGCTGCAAGTCCTCCTTTTCTAGAGAAGATAAATTTGTACATTCTAGTCTCTTGGCTTGTCTAGAAGCTTCTGGTTCTTCAGAAGCTACAACAGGTGCATGTTCTGATTTTCGTCCTAATTATTTCACTTTTGTTGCACATTTGTGAAAACTTTGTCTTAATATATCGTTATCTTGGATGTACTTCTTGTTGGAGGAGCTAGTCGACTAGTGGACTAAGTCGATCGGCCGACTAATTAGAGATTAGGTTGGCCACCTAAGGTCATGTCAGTTGACAGAATCGATAGGTAGTTATTTGTAACTGTTTGTAAATGATATATATTAGGCTATTGAGCCATATGAAAACTGGGTTCAGTTCTGTGTATTGTAATGACTCTTCTGTTATAATATAATCTATTATTCTTACACCTGTGTTCTTGTCTCTTGTATCTGATATGTCTGTATGATTGGTAACCCTTTGTGATATGTGATATTACAACATTGGTTCCATTTCCGGTAGTACATATATGTGATGAATACAAGCAGATGATATCAGAGCAGGAAATTAAGAACTCGTGGGAGTGCAATTTAGCAAATTATTTGCAAAATTACGTGCGAAGAAACAGATTAACGATTTCTCAGGAAAAATAAATATTCTTTACTGAAACCCATGAGAAGTTCAAAAAATTGTGTGGAAATTGAACCCAAGTGATAGAACAATTACACTCACAAAATTGCTAATCAAACATGCAAATTTACACACAAAGGAGACTGAAATTGGAGCATAACACTAATCTGTATTGAATAAGTGTGCAATCACCAACCTTATGAAGTCATAGGCTGTTGAAATATATAATTACATGAGATATTTGAATGCATAAGGATGCCATTCAAAATAGTCAAAAAGTAGGCTTACTAAATCTAGTCAAATCCCCCATAGGTGCATAAAGCAGTTTCCAAATCTACCTAGAGGCTCATGAATTAGCAAAGTCAAGTAGGAAAGATAATAAGTGATGGAAACAAAACTCATAAATTCTCTTATTAGGAGAAAAGAATGGAGGATGACGAGGGCAAAAAAAAAGTCAACTACACCTAGTCTTACTTTCCCTTTTGCCATAAATCTCAATAAAGCAGGCAACTGAGTAGAAAAAGAAGATATGCTAAATATGGATTCTAGGAGGTTTGCCACACACTCGATGACTCAGTTTTAGCAAGTTTGACTTCTATGGCATGTGGAAGACAGCTTGCATAGAGTGGAATATTGGAAACTAAGACAAAAATGGATTAATTAATGTCTAATGTAGGTAACTATGGGTTGATTATTCTAACACCCCCCCTTAAGCTTGAATTTATGAGTAAATATCAGAAAATATAGGGCCTAGCAACAAGGCTTAGTCACCCTTTACATACTGCATGTCCATTTAACCAAGGAAAGAGGCAAAAACCCAGTGGGAAAATCCTCCCTTAAACATGGACAGTAAAACAAAATTTGAAAATCTTGTCATCAATCATGCTTCACAGCATGATCAGTAATCCCCAACATTGATTTGACATTGCTGAATGTCTTCTCACAAAAAAATTTGGTGAAGATGTCTGCTGCTTGTTCTGAAGATGCACAGAAAAGTAGGTGAATGGTTCCATCATGCACAAGCTTTCTTATGTAGTGCATATGGATCTCAATGTGTTTGTTTCTCTGTCTCTAAACTAGATCATTGTAGATTCAAATGGTGCTTTGATTATCACAATAGATAATGGTTGAAAACTGTGATTCAAAGCCACACTCACCAAGTATCCTCTGCAACCATAAACATTGAGTTGTTGCATTTACAACTCCTCTGTACTCTGCTTTTGTAGATGAGTGCTATGGCACTCTGTATCTTGCTTGACCAGCTGATTGGTCCTTCATCAAGCATGAAAACATATCCTAATGTTGACTTTTGATCTGTGTTGTCACCTACCCAATCACTGTGAGTAAACCCAATCAAATCAAGATCAAATTTAGCTTTGTAGAAGATCCCATGAGTTCTTGTTCCTTGAACAAAGTTAAGGATCCTTTTGGCTGCTCTCCAATGGATCTCATAAAGCTGATCCATGTATATTGAAGCCACACTTACTATATAAGAAATATCAGGTCAAGTGTGTGTAAGGTACAGCAAACACCCAATCAACTACCTATACAGTGTATTATTTAGCATAGGAGAAGAACCTGCTTCTTCAAGCTTAACTCCTGAAAGGAAGGGAGTATTTCTTGGCTTGCAATATTTCATGCTGAACTTGTTCCAAAAACCTAAAGAATAATTGGACTGATATACTTTTATTCCATGTTGGGATTGAACAATTTCAAGACCCAAGAATTGGCTCAACAACCCCAAATCAGTCATAGAAAATGCATGGTTCATTGCATCCTTCAAGGAGGCAATTTCTTTCTTTGAACTTCCTGTAATCAGAAGGTCATAAACATACAAGAAAATAATCATCAAAGAACCATGAATCAGCTTCAAATAAACATTAGGATCAGACTTGCATCAAACAAAACTCAATGACAGCAGAAAGCCATCAATCTTGGCATACCAAGCCCTGGGGGCTTGCTTAAGCCCATACAATGATTTCTTTAACCTGCACACAAAAGAAGAACTAGAAACAAAACCTTGAGGCTGATGCATGTAAATATCTTCAGTAAGATCTCCATTGAGGAAAGCACACTTCACATCCATGTGATGTACCTCCCACTGCTCCGAAGCTACAATCACTAAGGCTAGCCTTATGGAGTCCATCTTTGCCACTGGTGAAAAGGTTTCATTGTAGTCAATACCATGTACCTATGAGTAGCCCTTGGATTCAAATATTGCATTATATTTCAAAGGTGAACCATCAGCAGCAAACTTAGTTTTGAAAACCCACTTACGTTGAACTAGCTTCCTCCGTGGGGGAAGATCAACCAGTTCCCAAGTGTTGTTCTTCTGGAGTGAGATGAATTCTTCTTTCATGGCTGTTTGACATCTTGGATCATGTTCTGCATATTCATATGTATATGGATCCAATTCAACCATTAGATAGCACTTGTCTGCAAACAAAGGTTCTTTCATACATAGGGCACTATCAAACTGAGATCTAGTCCTCCTAGGATCACTAAGATTTCCAGCTAGTTCCCCAGCTGCATGAAAGGTCTTTGATGCCCATTTGGTCTTGTAGGAATGTCAGGATCTGCAATTAAATCATCATTATCAGACATATCAGAATTAGAAAACTCATTTATTTTTTCACTTACATTCAATGGTTCTAGTGGTGAAGAAGACTCTCCAACTTCAACTGTTGTTAAAGGCTCTTCTTGGAACTGAACACTCCTTTCAATGAAGGATTTGTTTATGCTCGAGTTTATCAACTTTTACCCTTTTGAATCTTTAGAATACCCAAAAAATAGGCATTCTTGGCTTTGGGGCTGCAAATCCTTTCTCTTTTCAGTTGGAATTCAAGCCCAAGCCTTTGCGCCAAAAATCCTAAAATGGGTCACATCTGGCTTGTGCCCACTCCAAGATTCGAAAGGAGTCATACCATCAAGCTATTTATGAGGCACCCTATTCTAGATATAGGATGCACATTTTATAGCCTCGTCCCAAAACTTTGGTGGAAAAGTCTTAGCCTCCATCATACAGGTTGCCATCTCCTTCAATGATTTGTTATTTCTCTCAGCAACACCATTTTGTTGTGGTGTGTAAGGGATTGAATGTTGCATCTGAATACCTGCATCTTAACAATATTGAATGAACTTATACTTGACATACTCACCACCATTGTCATATCTAAGGATCTTGAGTCTCCTCCCAGATTGGTTTTCAACCAAAGCCTTAAAGACTTTGAAGAGGCCAAAAAATTCAGACTTATGCTTCAGGAAGTAAACCCAACAATACCCAGAAAATTCATCTATGAAGGTCAATGCATATTTGGCTTGACTCATTGACATATGAGGAAATGGAACAGCAACATCACTATGGATCAACTCAAGAGGTGCATAGGTTCTGTCATGACTAGCTCTCTCAAATTTATGCTATGGGTGTTTTCCTAGGATACAACCTTGATAGACTCCCTTGGAAAACTTAATATTTGGTAACCCTATGACCATTTATTTTTCACTTATATCAGAAATATAATTATAGTTAATATGGCCAAATATTTAATGCCAAATCTTGCTTGCCTCATTAGCATGAACCAGAAGAGCAGAGGGGTTTGAGTAGAGTAGAAAATGTGAAAACATGTATACTTTCGAAGTGTGATCTACAACTCCTTTTGCAATAACTTTACCATTCGAGATCTCTGTGATCTCAACATCATTAGGGGAGAATATGACCTTCTTTGGAGACCCTATATGAGTCATCTGATACACTGAAAAGAGGTTAGAGGCAAGACCTGGAACATACAATACATTACTGAACTTACCATGGTCAAGATCAACCCTTCCTTTCCCCAAACTGTCAGTGATAGAGTCATCTCCCAGCACTATTGGTGGACCTTTTGACATGTCAAGAGAGGAGAATGCCTCCTTGGTTGAAACCATATGTCTTGAAGCTCCAGAGTCTATGATGAAGCTAGGTGAGCTTGATGTGCCAGCAACCAAAGCATGTACTCTCTCATTGTCCTTTGAATTTGATCCTCCTTCCTTCTTCTTTGAGAAATCAGGAAGGGAGATGTTATTCTTCTCCAGGAATTGGGTAAAAATTTCATTTTGATTCTTCATGCAGGATCTTTCAGGATGATATCCCTTACTGCAGTATGCGCACTTGCTCATTTCTCCTTTGTTCTTCTTCTTCTGGAAGTTCTTCTTGGAGCCTTGGGGCTCCTCTTGAGACTTTTTCTTGTCTCTCTTTTGCTCAAACAACTTCTTAGCTTTCTTCTTGCCTTTTGAATCCACCCTCAAATCTCCAGTAAAAAAAGCTTGGTCTTTGGAAGGTTTGATGGTTCCCATCATCACCAGTTTATCTTGTTCTTGTGTGAGGGATTCCATGAACTCTGCAAGCTTAGGCATCTTCCTGACTCAAGCTGTCAACTTGGTGGCATGAAAGGTCGAAAAAAACACTGAATAGTTAGGGCCAAGCTTCGAGAGTATGGCCAAAACCAGTTTCTCTTCCTTCTTTTCAATTCCACACTGTTTTAGCTGCAAAACAAGGGCTTTAAACTTGGAAAAGTAGAGTTGCAGGGATTCAAAGCTGCTGGGACTCAAACATATCAATTCATTCTCAATTTGATGTCCTCTCATCTCATATGTCTTACCAAAAATCTCTACAAGCTTCTCCCACACTTCATTAGGTGATGTCAATCCATCAAGATGGAAGAGGAGGTCTCTTGATATGCTCAGACACAAAAGGCCATAGGCCTCATCCCTCCTGTTGTGCCATTTAATTTTATCTGCAACTACATTGGGATATGCCTCAGTTTCCATAGTCACCCTATAGATACCTTTCACTCTCAACAGTATCTCCATCTCTGCTTTCCATTCAAAGAAATTAAATGGAGTCAATATGATCTTCTGAGATTGATCCATAGCTTAAAAACTGTGCCCTTCAGCCAGCAGAATGCTCCCAGTCAAGATGTCCAAAATGCAATATAAATATGGAAGGAGAGAAATAAATCTACAAAGGCTCTAATACCATGTGGAATTGAACAATTGCATTCACAAAATTTCTAATCAAACATGCAAATTTACACACAAAGGAGACTGAAATTGGAGCATAACACTAATCTGTATTGAATAAGTGTACAATTGCCAAACTTATGAAGTCATAGGCTACTAAAATATATAATTACATGAGATATTCAAATGCATAAGTATGCCATTTGAAATATTCAAAAAGTAGGCTTACTAAATCTAGTCAAATCCCCCATAGGTGCATAAAGCAGTTTCCAAATCTACCTAGAGGCTCATGAATTGGAAAATTCAAGTAGGAAAGCTAATAAGTGATGGAAATACAACTCATACATTCTTTTATTAGGATAAATGAATGGGGGATGATGAGGGAGAAAAGCAAGTCAACTACACCTAATCTTACTTTCCCTTTTGACATAAATCTCAATAAAGCAGGCAACTTAGCAGAAAAAGTAGATATGTGCTAGGGATGATATAGAATAAAGAAGATATGCTAAATATGGATTCCAAGAGGTTTCCTAAGAGCTCCATGACTCATTTTTAGCAAGTTTGACTTCTATGGAATGTTGAAGACAATTTGCATTGAGTGGAATATTGGAAACTAGGCAAATAAGACAAAAATGGATTAATTAATGTATAATGTAGGTAACTATGGGTTGATTATTGTAAAAAATAGGTACCCCAGCTTTTGAAGAAAATTTTGGATGAAAAGTCTGGAAGCGACTAAAGAATAAGAGCTACTACATAAACTTATTCAAGCAGGAAGAACAAACCTATCGGAGTGGTTTGAAAAGATCACCGACGATTTATGCGAGGATCAAGATATAAAAGAAAGAACTTCAGTAGAGACCATTCAAAATAAATTCTATACAGACCTTACCGAATATTTCCTGTTCTCCTCACCGACCTTACTGTTCAAGTTCATGATAGAAAAAGGAGTGGGGCATGTTGTCGAACCTCGTCAATTACTACGCGAACCTCCACAAAATTCCAACTGGGTGGAGAAACAAAAGAAGTGGGAGAAATTCATTGCTGAAAGAGAGTGGGAATATTACCTAAGCAAGTAAATAGAACTATCTGAGCTTTATAAAGTATCGGGTAGGCAATGGGGGGTAGTTGGTTGTATGTCGGGGTAAAGTAAATAGGATTCTAGTCGACTAATAAAGAGATACCACCACCAATGATGAGAAGTCAAAATAAGAAGGAAATCGAACAGACAGTGACACATAAAGGTACGATGGATTTACAGAAAATAGAGAGAGAGAAGAGGCTCCAAAGAAGGGAAGAAAGAAGAGAGAGAGCTATAGCACTGCAAAGAGGGATGAGTACTAGGGTGACAGACCAAGAAATAAATCTGCCAGAGTCGAGTCATGATCGATAGGAAGAAGGCGTCGATGAAGAAGCATCACCCATGGAAGAATATTTATGGATAGAGCAGTGTGAATCTCTCCAAATAGAAGTTCCCCAAGAGGTAAGACCTCTATCTCCAACGAATCCAAGTACCAGAATGCAAGCCGTTATCGAAGAATATTAAAGACTAAGAGCTGGTGAGTTTGGTATATGGAGCTGACTAGACGACGAGGTAAACAATGATAGTCATCTACTTATCCATCGACTAGAAGAAGGAAACTGGGTCATGCTTCAAGTGTACCCTTCCAACCGAAGTATCCATTTACTTTACCCGACACATGAAGGAGCACCCCCCTGCCAAATACAGCTTTGGAGAATACAGAAAAATCTGATTTACAGACAAATAATTGCAGTTGGACATCGACAGGAGAAGTCGATCCCGACCGACTACTTGTCCGAGAAGAAACGACAAACAAAACAACCAACAGGAACGAGAGATATTTTTAGCGAAAACAGTTCTACACAAAGAAATAAGCAAAACATCCCACTACCCCCACCACCACCTCCCGAAGAAGATAGTGACAATGAATCCGAAATGGGTCAGGGATCAGCACATATCCCTCCATATGAGGGCGACGAAGATCCCAGATGACATTGGTTCATCTACGAGTCAACATGGGAGTCCAACCAAGTTACAACAGAAGAAAGACAAATGGCGCAGTTCGCTGGTGCTTTGAGGAAAAGAGCTCTAACATGGTATATGACCTTTACTGAGAGAACCCCCAACGCATCCAAGGTAGAAATTAAAGTGAAATTTTTATCGTTCTTTAAAACTCCAGATGCTAAACATCTAGCAGCTAAAAATCTAAAAACAACTTCGCAAAATCCAACAGAATTCGTCCGAGAGTACGATAAATGCTAGAAAGACCTTCTCAGCCAACTCGATTATGTAATTGATGAACAATTGTTAATTTAGTGGTTTCTTGTAGGCCTTTCACAGAAAATACGACGGCATATAATCCTGGAGACATTTAAGACATATGAAGATGCACTTACTAAATCCTTACAAGTGGAAATGGATGAAGACTTCCCAGCATATCCCACGGATACTAGACTAGAAGAACAACTTCAGATCATGCAAAAATACTTAGAAGAGCTAAACCTTAAGAGTTAGGACATCTGGTGCACCAAATTCTCAACGATAGGACATTAAAAGGATAACTATCGATAGGAGATCAACCAACAGGACGTTCGATTTGTGCAAACAAAGTGTTTTTGTGACATCTGCCAAGAACATGGAGAACACACCACAAAAGATTTTCCATTTAACATCAAGAATGGAAAAGCATCTTGGTGTGCAATCTATGAAACTAAAATTCATGCCACCTCCAACTGCCACCTAAACCTAAAAAATAAACAAAATTACTAGGAAGTCTATTAGACAAACGCAATGGTGCAAAATAACAAGAACACTCAACGAAGCAGTGCTCAATATGAACAAAATAATCAAAGGTATGATGGTCGTCGATATGAGCATCGGTTCAACAACCGACATGGAGGATATGGAGGTCAAGGTCGATTCTCTGGGAATTGCGACAACCAACCACGTCAGCCCATCCAATGTTTCATGTGCTACAAAGAAGGACACCGTTATGCAGACTATCCATACAAGGACAAAACTGACTTAAAATTCTATACTAGTTGTGGAGTACAAGATCACTCATTGGAGGATTTCCCTACTATGATCGATAAAATTAATAAGAAGAAAAATGTTAATGTCTTGTCATGTGTACAAAAACATGATATTATCAATATAAAGAATTTGCATATAGTAACCTGACAAGGGACAAAAATTGGGAATGATAATCCACGAATAAGCAAAATAAAAGAAAACAATGATTATCCTGATCCAGTTAAACAAAAACAATTGTATAAAGATGCAACGAATGTATTTAGAGAATTTGCTTGACAGGAAGAAGCTGATGATAATCAACAAAGCACAATAAAAGAATTAATACACTTAGTACAAAATGATAAAATGGTATCTCAATTCATCGACTTATTGTATAAAATAAAATACAACGATAACACAGAAAAACAAACAAAAAATATCTGTAGCCTAAAACAAAAAGATAAAAGTGATGTTGACCCACTTGCCGACCTAGAAATTGAAGGATACCATGTATGACAAGTTGTGCTCGACTTTGGATCACAAGTAAACATTATAAATCGCGATACTTGGAAACAATTGGGTATACCTCGACTATACAAGTCAGGGATATACCTGAAATTAACCAACCAAGGCCTGATTGAAGATATCGGAGTCTAGAAAAATATCGACATGACAATAAAAGGAATATCCACCAAATTCGATTTCAAAATTATTGACCCTAAGGAAGGATCTAGCTCCTTCCTAGTGTTAGTAGGTCGATCTTGGGGAAGAAAAATGAAAGCATCGATATCCTTAAATAAGGAAAAGATAAAACTAAAAGGGAATGGACAAAAATTCATAGTACCTATTCATCCATCCCAAGGAGAACCTTGGATAGAACCTATTGATGAAGAAGTCGACATCTGACAACTATATTAGACACAAAACAATGAGGACTACATAGAACCCAATATCTATGGTAAAATACACTTAGGGAATCAAGATTTAGTAGGTTACAACTCAGACGCAGAATTATATGATTGGGAAGTCGAGAACTATGAAACGCAAGCAAGAGGATGCTGGACCATTCAAAATGTACAGAAAAAACCAGTCCAACAGTGCTTCCTAGTGTCCATCATCCCAAAAATATTTGAAAAGAAAACCAGGGAATATCCTACCCTAAAACCAGCAAATGTAAATATCACACAACTCCTAAGGTATGTACATGGCCACACCTGTTTCCATCGATGCTATCCGACTTACCAAACAAATGGTACAAAATGGAAGAGGCTCGAGGTGAAACATTCCTTTGGCACGAACTAAGAGAGAATTTTATCAAATATTTCAGATTTATACCACAAGATGAAAACTTGATCAAAACTGCAAAACAAATCAAGGCATTTGTAGAACCGGCAGAGAACAAAACCCTAAAATACGACCGATCGACAATAAAATACAATAATATACAAACCAATACAATTACACAGTCAACAAAACTACAGATGGAAAATGAAAATCCGGAAGGGAAAAGCTTTAGATGGAAATCAAACCATGCCAAAACGACAAAACCAATTCGCACAGTGCTCAAAGTCGAGACAACCAACAAAGAAGACACCGACTGAATGAATGTAGCAGACTTTCTGGCTACATTTTCACAGTTTAAATAAGGGATTCGACCAATCAATGAAACAAAATCACCTGAATGGTTAGACGCTAAAGTGAAAACTAAAAAATTCGACATATCAACTGATGATCGACTAAAAATAGAAAAAATCGGAGACTGCTGGAGTGAAACACAAACAACAGAAATAGTAAACCTACTAAAAGAATTCCAAGATGTATTTGCTAGAGACTACAAGGATCTCAAAGGTCTAGTACATGAAATGGATGAAATGAAGATTGACATTAAACCTGATGTCTGACCGAAAAAGAAAAGACCATAGAAACTAGCTCATAAATACAAAGAGATAGTCAAGAAGGAGATTGATAATATGGTTGCAGTAGGAACTATCTAACCTATTCACCAATCAGAATGGGAAATTCCAATGGTTGTTCAACCAAAGAAACATGATTCAACCAAGCTAAGGATCTGTGTCGACTTCAAAGAACTTAATAAATTTACACTAACAGACCCATCTCCGACACCTTATGCAGATGAAATCTTAAATGAGGTCGCAGGACATGAATGCTACTCGTTTACAGATGGATTCTCAGGTTATAACCAAGTACCAATTGCCAAAGAAGACCAAAAAATTAAGACAACATTCGTATGTGAATTTGGCTCATTTGCTTACAGGTTTATGCCTTTTGGACTCAAAAATGCACCTGCAATATTTTCAATAATTGTGGTCAAAACATTTTAGGAATACATTTACAAAATGATCGGCAATATATTTTGACGATTGGACAATAAACTCTACACTGAAAGATCATTGCAAATGGATAAGGCTCATGTTGGAACGATGCCGACAAATCCAGCTATTTCTGAACATCAAGAAGTGCATATTTTTTACCCCTATAGGGATACTATTAGGACACATTGTCTGTAAATAGGGTATCAAGGTTGACTTTGCAAAAATAAAAATAATTCTAGACTTAAAACCACCAGTGAACCCAAAACAAGTCAGGATACTACTCGGTCATACAGGATATTACAAAAAATTCATAAGATACTATTCAGACATGACATACCCACTAGAAGAACTATTAGGAGAAGATCAGGAGTTCGACTGGACAGAATAATGCAACATATCATTTGAAACGCTAAAAAGAAATCTATTCGAAGCACCCATTCTAAGATTTCCAAACTGGTCGACAAAATTCCATGTACACATCGATGCATCAAGCCTGGAAATAGGAGCAATCCTAACTCAACCAGGAGATGACGGAATGGACTACCCTATAGTTTACAACAGCAGAAAATTAAATAAAGCAAAATGAAACTATTTGACAACAGAGAGAGAAGCATTAGGAATGATCTTCGCACTACGGAAGTATCGACACTAGCTACTAGCTAATCAATTTATATTTTATACCGACCACCAAGCACTAAAATACCTTGTAAATAAACCCTTACACCATGGGATAATTTCTCAATGGCTACTTCTATTCCAAGAATTTGAATTCGAAGTCATTGTCAGACCAGGGAAGTTAAATGCTGGACCCGACCACTTATCACGAATCGACACAAGAGAGGAACCGGCAGGATTCAAAGACGACTTACCAGATGCACATTTATTCCGAATAGAATCAGTCCCAGCAGAATTAGAGGAAATAGCTCAATTCTTAGAAGATGGACAAGCACTAGAAGGCATGAGAAAGAAAAAGAAACAAATTTTAGCCATGAAAGTTGCACCATATAGCATAACAAATGGATTCTTATATAAAATGGGCCTGGACAACATCCTCTAAAGATGTGTACTAGAACATGAAAGAAATAATATTATGTATGAAGCACATTATGGACCGGCTGGAGGACATTTTCAAGCAGACACAACTACCAAGAAAATCCAACAGTCAGGGTTGTGGTGTCCAACACTTCACAAAGACTGTAAAAAGTTTGTAATCCAATGTGATAGATGTCAATGACTCGGTCGACCTCTGCCTAGTACAGAAATTCCCTTAATATTAGTAAACCCAAGTTTGACATTTGAAATTTGGGCCATTGACTTTATAGGACCATTTCCCATACCAGCAAAAGGAACAGGTGCAAGGTACATAATAACTGCAGTAGAGTATGTAACCAAGTGGGTAGAAGCAGAACCAGTGGACACATATTCTAGTGAGATAGCTGCTAAATTTATCTATGAAAATATCATTACCAGTTTTGGATGTCCAATAACCCTAATCAGAGAACAAGGGTCAGACTTTATTAATAAAACCATTAAAACACTAACAGATCAATTCCAAATTGACCACCGACAAAGTACAGCTTACCACCCTCAGTCGAATGGAGCAATTGAAGCATTTAATAAAACATTAACAAAAGGTCTAACAAAAATATGTAACACCAACAAAGACAACTAGGATGAAAAGATACCCGCGGTACTATGGGCGTACAGAACAACATACAAGCACTAAACTGACCAAACACCGTTTCGACTAGTTTATGGATAAGAAGCAGTCGTTCCACTACATTTTTTACAACAGACACCTATTATCGTAGATATTTTACATGTCAGTGCCGAACAAGGATGGAAGGACCGACTAATACAATTAAATAAGCTCGATGAACACCGATTGATCACTTTACAACATCAAGAGATCTAGAAACAACAACAGAAGGCATGGCATGATCGTAACATAAAAAACAATAACCTGTCGGTACGGGACCTTTCCTTATTATACAACAGTCGAGTAAAAGGAAAGCCCAAAAAGCTACATACATAATGGATGGGACCTTACATTGTTGAAGAGATTCATGCCAATGGATCAGTCCGACTAAGGACTTTACAAGGCATAATATTTCAGAAACTTGTTAATGGTGCCTGACTAAAGCGGTACAAAAAATAAAACAAGTTCAAGAGAAAAAAGCATATAATGACCATAACGGTTAGACAAAAACTATAAAAATCTGAAAAAAAATCTAGAAGACAAAACAGAACCAATACCCATAAACCAGGATGATAGGAAATCAACGCTTCAACAACTGACATTACACCCACTGACATACCACCATCGACCATTCACATGATCGACATCGACTAACGACCCTGAAAGTCACATCACACCTTCATGACTACGAGTGTCTAAATCAAAACACCATTAACACAAACTCAAGTGATTGTGCTGGACCATCACTTCCGCCATTAATACACCCATCGACGAAAACGTCAAACGCATCACCTATAAACACTGGACCGGAAGAGGATCATTTATAGTATTTCAAACAGAGAGAGCAACTTAGCAAATAGAAAACTGAGAACCGAGAATCCCAAAGTAAAGTCGAACATAAACCTGACAAAATGGAACCAAAACAAACCAGAGCTGCAGCCAAGACTAAGGAACTACAAACTGCTGAGACCCCATTAATAAGAAGGGTAAGAAACATAAAGAACGCTAAGGTTCAAGAGACCTCATGGGTGAAAACATGGGCCGAGATCAAGGAATGGGGATATGTTGACAAGAAACCAACCCCAGCCACAGAAAAGATAAACCATAGTACTATCATGAACTACATGAACACACCGGTCATGGCAAGTTTTGGAGGTACAAAGGAAACAACAGTCAAACTCATTATAATTTGATACCATAAGGGCAGATTCTACTTCGATAGGCCAGTCGAGATCTATGGTGAAGTAATATATAAATTGATTGGTTTATCCAATCAAGGTGACCCAATACCAGTCGGAATAAAAGAAGGGTTGGTAGAGCAACTAACTGGATCACCATTGGGAAAAAACACAAAAGGGCTAATGATTAGCTAGATACAAGCCCGAACGCCACAAATCATGGCTGAAATCATAGCAACTAGGCTTACACCCATAGGTCAAGGAACCGACCTAAAATTGGACATGCTAGAGGCAGTGGATACCATTGATGACACAGGGAAAATCTACAGATGGGCTGAGTAAGTCGTCGACATGCTCAAAGGCATATGTGAGAAATGCCAAGAGTCAGGAGGGATTATAAGGTTCCCATCCCTTATATAATGGATAGTAATGTACTACTTGTGCCTTGTCGGGGACAAGCAGTTCCAAGAACCCACAAGATTCCATATGTGGAGATTCAAGCCATTCACCCAGACTAGAACACTGAAGGAACTAGAAAATGGAAAATTTCTATTGGAAAATTGGTTCCAACAGCTTAAAATCTAGACGACCAGATGGAGGGTGCCCTAGAACATCCAACGAAGTCTGCCAAAAACTGCACATATATAGATGGAACTGGACCATACTGCGGTGTGGTATATGTAGGGTGCTAAGGCAAAAGTGAAGACTCTCGACTACTACCGAACAGTTGAACAGATCTTCCGGGAGCTAGCTCGACAGTCTGGCACGAAACTGTGGATACCAACAAAAGCTAAAGAAGTAACCCTCATGATAGAAGAACCACTCACCGACCAAGAAAAAGAAGAATATTATGAACTATGGTTATACATCGACACATTCGTGTCAGAGGAAACACCAGCAGAAGACACCAGTCAACTGCAAATTACAATCATACTGGCAATAGTCCAAAGGAAAGGAACACAAACAAAATAGCAGGTAACCAATCCAGTTGAGAAAAGCATCGGCCCAACTCAACAACAGGGGGGAGAAAAAGGACTAGAGGATGACATAGAAATTGAAAACCTTGAGTATGTTATAACTAAAGAAAACATCCACAAGCTATCAAAGGAAATTGCAGCCTCAAGGAAGAGGAGAAAAATTCAGGAGCAGAAACAGGGGAAGGGGAAGTGCAAGCTTATTGTTGCAGAATCATCAGAAGATGAAGACGAATTAGCAGCCATGACCGGCGACATCATAGAAGACACTGCAGCAAGCAAAATTCAGGTGGAGGCACAGTTCCAAAAATTTGTTGAAGCAGGAGCACAGCAAGGTCGGTCGAAAAAAGTAAATACCTCCATGACCGAAAATGTTGTCAATCTAGTGTTTACACCCCCACCCCCATCTCTGATCCAAATCATGCAGGAAGCAATCCCAGAGCTGCCATCAATAAGCCTGGTTGACATATGCAAGAATGTTATGCCAAAACCCTAAAGGAGAGGTTCGACCGAGATAGAGACTTCCAGGCGTACATCGAAAAATTGTCTGATCTACTCACCTCTGTACAAAATATCACCACCAAAATTCCTCTGTTTGAAACTAGTGGATCATGATAGCCTGCTCCTTCACAACCTAGCCAAATACCCCAAAAACCAAGGTCTGTGGAAGTAATAAAATCCACATTTGTGAGTAAATTTGACAAGACATCTCAAGTTGTCGCAAGTCGGACATCATACTTCATCCCAATCGACCCCGAACCTCCTCCACCATCCAATGAACCGACTGGAAATGAGGAAGAAGAGAACATGGAAGAAATAAATCGAGAAATCGACGAACTGTTCTCCAACATCCCAGAAGGTTCACCCCCACAAATCGATGACCCAACACCCGACCACATCCCCACCACTCCAATCACACCCAACCATTCACCATCACCACCACCACCCCCCAACCCAGAACCTACAACTGAACCAACTGCACCTGAACCACCTCTGCCGCAACCATTAGTACCAACAACATCTATATCTGGACCCTCTGTACAAAATCCACCAGATACACACCCAGCAGTAGCACTCATCCCGCAGACCCAACTAGAAGTTCCCCTAACCACTGTAGGCCGACAACAAGACAACCCAGTGCCGAAAAATTTGACTCTTACAGGTACACAAGTACAACAACAAGCAAAGAAAAAGCATAAGATGAAGAGAGATAGAAAGAAGAGGGACCATCAAGTGACAATGGTCCACATCAGCCAACTTGGGTTGACCACTGCAAGTGATGCAACAAAGATGAGGGATGGAGAGTTGGGACAACTCTTGGAAACCCTGGCTATCGAAGCAAAAACAAGGAGCCAGAATAGATGCAAGGAGCTCAATGAAAATGAAAGCGAACAAGTCGAGCTCTTAAACAAATGCAGAAACCTTGCGCAGTCTGTGATACCAGGACCAATAGAGGTCAACACTAACAAGCTGCTATAAAAATCCTATCAATTGTTTGAAAGTGTGGTGTCAGCACTACAAACAAAGATGCAAAATAGAAGAGAAGAGAAAAAATAAGAAACGGCTCGACTACTGATGTAGCAACACAAATCCTTCTCCGAAGCTTACAAAGTGCTTTAAGATCACATGGAGGAGTCGGTCATCACAGAAGGAGTACTACAGGACTGGACTGCTTATTATGGGCAAGTCTTCCAGCAGACCCGACAGACATGACAAGAAATACAAGCACTGGAGAAGAGGAAGAGCATGGAAGAAGCACTCAGAAGCACTATCGAAGATCAAATCGTGCTTGAAACAACCAAACTACAGAAGCTCGAGTGATAAGCACACCAGTGGGTGCAGCAGGAAATTCCGAGCTTGGACAAATTGGACATCATCTATCCACAAATGAAACGAGTTCTGGAGATGATAGAAGAAAAAGACTAGTTTTTGGGTTCCGAAATGGAAAGGATAGCAAACCTTTCCATTCAAGAGAATATGTCGACACTGTCAAGCCTTACAACATTAACAATCGACATCTAGAAAATATTGCAAAGTTGGAAAAATTTCCAACATTAGTTGGCTGTGACAGTAGAAGCAATTGTTGAATTCTATGTATAGAAACGACCAACCATCCGACTTCACAGCCCATAAAAAGATAAACGAAGAAATAACTAATTTATACAGCCAAAGATTTTTTGAGTACCTCCCTTGTTTCTTCGGGACGAAGAATAGTTTTGTTCATGGGGGAGATGTTGGAGGAACTAGTTGACTAGCTGACTAAGTCAACTAGCCGACTAAAGTCGATCGGTCGACTAATTAGAGATTAGGTCAGCCACCTAAGGTCATGTCGGTTGACAGAACCGACAGGTAGTTATTTGTAATTGTTTGTAAATGATATATATAAGCTGTTGAGCCAGATGAGAACTGGGTTCATTTTTGTGTATTGTAAGGACTCTTCTATTATAATATAATTTGTTATTCTTACACCTGTGTTCTTGTCTCTTGTCTCTGATATGTCTGTATGCTTTTAATGTGTATTATTGGTAACCCTTTGTAATTTGTGAGATTACAACACTTCTTCATCAATTCCGCATTCTTCTTATTTTTCTCTTCATGTTCCTTTTCCTTTTGTTTAGGACGATCATTTGCACGTTTCAACTCAAACTGAACTTGGGTCAAATTTTTCTTGAGTTGCTCTGTCTCTATCTCCAACTCTTTTGCCCTCAATTCTGTATTTTCTGGAGTATACACAATTTCTACTCGCTAAAGCATGTTGTTCTTCTGCAGATTGGCAATTTGGGATTTCAGATCTTCTATCTCAGAATTAAATCCCAAATGTTGTGATTCTCTATCCTCCAGTATTTTCATTATGAGCTCTTTAATCTCATCATCCCTCTTAGATATCTTGTTTTCCATTGTTTATTTTATGGTTGACCACGCGGAGATATCAACTCCAACATTCATTGTTGCACTAGCATCCATCAAGGACTTCTCTTGAATTCTTAAGAAGACACGATAGCTTTGTAACCCATTTTTGAATTTTGCATGAGCTCGTATTGCATTAAAAGCTACGTCCAGTGCCTTCTCTCTATTTTGCAGGGAACTCTCATACCTTATTAAATCCTGTTGGTGTGCTGACATATCATAAATTTCACCATAAATCAGATGCCTACTCTGTCCCTTACCAATTTCAGATTCTTTTAACTTTTCAACTCCTCTAGTCTGTAGTTCTGCAGTAATCTTTTCAAGTTCAACTATTTTCCCTTTCAACTCTCCATCTTTCTTAGCAATTATGTTTTTCATGTATTCCTCTTTTTTTCTGTATTCATTTATCTCAAGTTGATGTTTATTGTACTCTTTAGCAAGGTTGTTTTTAAAGTCACCCTTCATTATTTCAATTATTCTGTTTAACTTACTGACTTCAGTGGTAAGTATTGCTTTATGGCCGATAATAGTCCTTAGAGGGGGAATGTCCAACACCTCCGGTAGATATTTCAGCTCATCTTCCAGTCTCTTTATGGTTTCTTCATATTTCTTCCAAAAAACCATATATTCTTCTCTGCATTTCTCATTTTCCTTTCTAAATTCATCCTGAATTTTCTCTAGTTCCTTATTAAAAGACTGAAGAACAGATTCCTTGCCTGCTATTATCCTTCTCGAACTGTCAACAGTCTTCACAAGGGATCCTTGTAATGTTGCAATTTCCTGTAAAAAAGGAAAATTTTTAGGAGGCTTGAAAAAATGGAATTTGGCAACTTTTGTTTTTCAAAAAAAACATTGAAAAATGCTTCCTACCATTTGAAATTTTTTAATATAAGATTCCATAGTATCCACGTGCTTTGTTTCTAACCTTGCAATTACCTGTAAATAGTGAAAATTTTAACAAGGCTTCAAAAAAAGGAATTTGGCAACTGTTTCTTTTTTAAAAATAGCATTGAAAAATAGCGCCTACCTTTAAGAGGTCCTGAATTTGCATTTGCTTAATCCTACAGAGTTCTACGCTTTGTATTGCGGTAAGATACCAATAGGAAAAAAATTTCTATGAAATTCAGCTTCTTCTTTGAAATGCAACATTTTGTCGAACAATAGCTTAAAAATAGTTTTACCATCAAAAAATGATTTTGGAGAGGAAGTTTTCTCAACTCCGAACTATGGAGTTGTATATATAACATGTGGCATTTCTTCATGAGCATAAATATCAACATCACTATGCTCCTCCTTTTCATTAAACTCAACATCATGCATCTCGTTTACATTTATTTCTATGCCTTCATGTAATCCGACCAAAATTGAGACAACATCAAATTCTTCATGGTCACTTCCCATACCTTCCATAGAGTACTCAAAAGGATCTTCAGGGACTTGTACATTGTCCTTTGGATATTGTTGAGGAACTTCTTGTTTAATTTTGTCCAGTTTCAGCCTCTTAATGTATGTATTTTTAAATCTGCTTCCTTCTACATTGTTGGGTCGATATAAGTCATTAATTTTTTGTAGTGTGTCGGGGTAACTAAACTTCACTCTCTTCATTTTACTCTCCTATAGTGCAAAATGCAATTTTTTTTCCAATAGATGAGGGAAATATATGGCCAGGTCTTCAACCTAATGAATCTCCAACTTCATACAATCACCTGAAATATCGTGCTTGTGGTGATTCATAATTGTCCTAAGGACAATTTGAATTAAGGTTTTGTATAGTCCTGGTGGAACATCTTTCATCTTTAAACCATTTTAGGCAACCTTCACCGTTTTTCCACATATTTTGTTTGCTATCTCACCCTTTTCTACTTTTAGGGTTTTCTTGGTGGTCAACATTACTCCCCCACTACGTGGAATTTTTGCTACACTTGACAACAAATCAGGGTCCAGACAAACCCTCCTCCCAAAAATAATCAATTCCTTGGACTCGTCATCATAACTAGAAATGGAATTATCTATCTCTTCATTATTGAAATTGAACTGACCAAAAAGAAAATGATGCACTCCTGCTCTGACTAGGGCATTTAGCATAGCTTCTGGCCAGTTGGTTCTGTCGCTCCATGCCTCAGCCCTCTCTCCTAATTTTCTGACATTGAACCTCTCAGCAACTTCAGAACCCCGTATTTCAGTTGATGGCATGGAATATGAGGTTGTTGTTTCCATTTTGCAAGATGATGGCATGCTTAGAAAGGAAGAAGGGGATGCACAGACAGGATGTGCGCGAATGCACGCAAAGGATACCAGCACGCTGAATTTCCCAACCTAAAATAAAAATTACAAATGTGTTCAGACGTTTCCAAACTATAATAAAAGTTACAAATGTGTTCTAAATTTTGCAAACTATAATAAAAATTACAAATGTGTTCTGACTTTTCCAAACTATAATAAAAATTACAAATGTGTTCTGACTTTTCCAAACTATAATAAAAATTACAAATGTGTTTCAAGTCAACTATACACAACTTACATTTTCAATTTCAATATAGTTAACTTTCTAGCATGTTGAGTATACTTATTTTTCTAGCATGTTGAGTATGCTTATTTTTCTAGCATGTTAAGTATACTTATTAAAAATAATAAAGAGTAAATAATAGAGTAAAAATTTGGCATTCTAACTATTTTGGAAAAATAAGAGTAATAGAGTGAGTAATATAATAATAGAGTAATATTCTTCTCTACATGTTTTGATGTACTCTCAAACCAAACCCTCATATTAATATTTTTTGGAAATTGGATGGCTAGATATATTGAGAAGACTATCCTTGTGTTAATTTTATATAACCTAACCTCGTATGCTCACAGACCACCTATGAAAGGTGCAATTTTAACCTTTTTTTAACTGTTATGGATACTTGGTGTAAAATGCAAGCCATAAGCATAAAAATGAAATCTAGGAATGTATATTAGTTAAATTAAACATGAATGACTAAAATTCCAAGTATCTTGGCCAAATTCAAAAAAAATTACTAAAATTCTAAGTTTCGTAAAAAATAGTGTGTAAATATTAAAAAATGGGCTTAGGAAAATGCACGCCACAGTCCGTACAATTGTCATAAGTTTAAACTAACACCATGGGGTTGAATATAGATATATTTTTGACAAAAGCCTCTTTTTTATTTTTAAAATTATGTTTCATTTGTCCAGAGTTAAATTGAAAAAATGACAACTTTTGTGTTTTCAACCTAGTTTTACCCAAATCACAAAAATGCTCACCCGAACCTAAGTATTGGGTATTTTTGAGTGATTTTAGTTGGAAATGGTATGTTTTACTATTTTCCACATTATTATACATTTATTTTTTCAATTTTGGCTCATAAAGTTCCTGTTGTGCAAAAACACTACAGTAAATGGTTTTGGAAATTGGATGGATAGATATACTTAGAAGACTATACTTGTGTTAATTTTATATAACCTAACCTCGTATGCTCATAGTCAACCTATGAAAGGTGAAATTTTAACCTTTTTTTACTGTTATGGACACTTGGTGTAAAATGCAAGCTAGGAATGCATAACAGTCAACTTGAACATGAATGACTAAAATTGCAAGTATCTTGGACAAATTCAAAATCAATGACTGGAATTCTAAGTTGTTACATACAAAACAGTGTGTAAATATTCAAAACTGGGCTTAGGAAAATGCATGCCACAGTCCGTACAATTGTCATAAGTTGAGAATAACACCATGGCGTTGAAGCTAGATATATTTACATTTATTAATAAAATTGTATACTGTTAATGTAATCCATATGGTGAATTCTAATATTTAATGCATATGAATTATGTATTTGTTCCATTCAATTATGTTTGGTATATTATTGTTCTGTTATAATTGGTTTTTATTTTCGAATAATTTTTTCATTATATATGAAATTTGTAGGTTTGAAACGATAATATACATTTCCTATCATGTGGGTTATTGTGAAGATGCTTTTATACTGTCTTCAAACTGTCCGAAAAAACTCTTATTATAGCCTTCTAGATATGGTTGGATTCACCATACAACACTTTAGAGATCCACACTCTCAGAATATTTTTATCATCGTCCTATGAGCTATGGCAGGTGTTGGGCTTAGGGCAGACCCGGGTTCTATACTTTTGTCTTCGCACCAACAAAAGACCCACAGTGCCCTTTCGGCAACAACCTGCGAACATGTTACAGTCTCACCCGAAACAACTATGGGGTGCCACATAATTAGGTTTTTGCAAGCAGAAGAGGGATATTATTGTACCTTTAGCCTCTAACAAGTGATAATCATTAAATACAGAGCTTTGACATTCACTTATTTAGCTTCACCGTTAGATAAACAAACAGTGCCTTGCTTAACCCTTTACTAGGAATTCACAGCGAAGTTAGTATTTAGCAGTGATATTACTTATTAGTTATATATTTATCAATGCATAAAAGAACATAACAACAACACAAAAGAACCACAACACAAGATATAACATGGTTCACCCCCAGTTTAGGGGCTACGTCCACAGAACTGTGTTTTATTCAACTCTTTACAAAAACCACAGTTCTGATCTGCGCACTCAGCTGCAGATCCCTTCAATTCCTCAAAGCTGTGCACTAAGCTACAGATCTCTGCGCACACAGCTGCAGATCTTCTTAATCACCCAAAACCCTCTGCGCACACAGCTGCAGAGGTCATCCATGCACACAGCTGAGACTTAACCTTCCTTACAAAACAAGCCTTAGCTTCGCATCAATTCATTTTACATCAAAAGCCTAACCTGATTCTTTTACAAAAGTGCTTATTTATACAAGTGCACTTATTACAAAACCATGGGCTTAAACCATGGGCACCCCGAACCATAAACCTTGGACTTAAACCATGGGTTAATTACAAAAAGAGGTCTTTGACTTAACCCCGATACCCCTAAGACTATTTTGAGTCGCAACTCTGCTTACAAACTTCCACAAAAACCGCAGAGTTACCAAAATTAAGGATTGTTAATGTGCGTGCCCCAACAAGCCCCTAAGACTCACCAGTGTCCCGTCTCGGGACACTCAGCTGCTTGTCTGGTGGGAGAAATTTTTTGGTGAAGATAGTGAACTGCTTGTTGAGGCCACACATGATATTGTCAGCTACTTTCTCCTTCTCCACTAGCTCCTGCAATGCTGTCGTTGATGCTTCGCTAGCCTTTTCCTGTGCAAATGCATCGTACTCCTTCAGAACTTTGAGTTGACTGTCCACAGCAGTACTCAATTCCAAGGCCTCGTTGACAAGGGGCTGCATATAATTTTCCAGCATTGTTGATTTTGTTCTATACGACTCAATCTCCTACTGGAGTTCCTTGCTTTGTTTTACCTTGAGCATTTTCTGCATAGGGGGCAAGGTCTTAATTTCCAGTTTTACTGCGTCCAACTCTGCTTGTCGTTGCTTGATGGTTTCCTGCAGCTTTTGTACTTCGGGGTTTTCCTGCAGTGTTGTCCAGGCGTCGACACTTTCCTCTAGTAGCTTGGTTGCGCTGCCTACAAGATCAGAGATCTTCGTTGCTGAAGCCTAAATGTCTCTACGACGCTGCTCCCTGACCTCTGGTGGGCTCTCCAGGATGATGCATAGTTGAAGCTCCGCAATTTGAGCCTCATGTTCTGCTTTGAGCTTCTCTATTTCACTGTGAGTCTACTGTGCGTAGTCTTTTAGCTTGGAAATTCTTTGCTCCGGCTCTTCCTCAGCCTATATGTCGAAGCCAAGAAGACTTCGACATGCCTCATCCAATACTCGTGCCAATGTGACCTGCTTACGTTCTACATTGCTCTTCCTCTGCTCTGCTTCCTTCAACTGTGCTTCAAGCCTCTCGCTTTGCTTCATGGTATTTTCCAATTGTATCTGTGAGTAGTTGTCCCGTGCTTGGATCTCCTTCATGATCGCTACTTGGTAGAGATGCAACTCTTTCATGGACATCTTGGTGTAATCGATTCCAACTATCATGCTCATCTTCGAGTGAGATGCTGTGTCAGTTATTATGAGTGCTGCGCTTGACACTTGTCCCCTGTTTTCTCTAGCTAGCCATTGTCTTATGTCTGGCCGCGCACTTACTAGGGTGCTGCTTGCTACAGCACCAGTTTCTGATTTTTCTGCTAAGTCCTTCAGCTCTGAAATTCCCTGAGCTACGCCGGTGAGTGCATCAAGGTGCGCAGCTGCAAACTCTGACCATTTCTTGGTGAGAAATTCTGTGGACTTCGTTAGAGCCTGATCAAGCTCCTCAGTGGTCAAGGCGGTTTCTTCGTCGATATTATTGTCTTTTGACGCCTTCGTTTTCTTTTGGGATTGAGGTTTGGTCACTTCCTCTGCTTCTGGCGACTTACGCTTATCCGATCGATTAGGGTCTGAGACTGTTTTGACCGAATCCTCTGCTTCCTCTTCATCTCCGTCATCTCCACCCTGATCGCCTTCACTCTGCTGCGTCGCACTCTGTTCTTCACTTTCCTCGAGTGGGTCATTCTGCTATGTCTGACAAGGGCCAGCACCCACATTGGTGACTAGAGGGATTGGAATGCTGGGCTTTGTTCCTGCGTCCTTCAACCATTTAGTCGGCCACTGTTGAACTACCGTGAGGATGTCTTCTTTGGTCACCACATATGGCAACTTCTAGCATGCCTTCTTCTTATCTGTGCGGGCCTAAATGAAGACATTGTGCATGTCGGCCCTGAAGTTGGCCACTCCATCATATTGAGAGAATAGCTCATTACTGAGCCGCGGGGTTTTTACGATATCATATGAGATACTCATCATATAAAATGAAAACACATAGTTCGTCATCTGCTGGGATGCTTTGTCCTGTGACACCTAGAGAGATGCGTACCTCACTGCGCCAGGCATGTTCGGAGGCACAACAACAAACTGTGCCTCAGTAGGTTCTTTCCATCCTACTAGTGCGATAAGGACTATCAACCAAGAGTAGTGAAAAGGTCTACCTTTCTCCTGCGCGTCGTAGGAATCTTCAAGGAATTCCTTCGCAATATACGCTGCCCAGTTGTAACTATCGCCTTCGGCACATTTCGCAGCAATACTGACAATCGAGGCAGGCACTTCATATGGTCTGCACTTTCTCATCAATTTGCAGGCTAAGAGTTCAGCTATGAAGCGAATGTTTTGGTGCTGAATTGTCGAGGTTTGATACCCTCACTTCCCTTTCGTTAGGCCGAAGCGGTCCTTCATGCTTTGTGCCAGCTTCGTATCTTCATGTTTTGAGGGAAATTCTATCCTCAGATCAAGCCCTTCCCTTGGTAAGCCTGTGATCCTATGAATAAGCTCACCATTGATAGGAATTATTTTGTCTCCTATCCATAGGTACCCATCATGTACTAATGCTAAGAGCTGCTTGACCACTATGGTCACCTATGTGCTGCGACCAAAGTGGGGAACATCGAGCATCTTCAACAAACCAGCTTTATCTAAGCCAGCAGCCCACTTTTTCACTTCCAGTAATGTCGCTCCAGTCTCTGGATATTTGACGAAGTCCAAATATGTTCCTGGGGAGAATTGTGGAAACTTCCCACGATCATTTGCATCGTGATCTGCATACTTAAGTCGGTCTATTTTCCCTGTCATGGTTCCAACCAACTGCACACCCTGTGGCAGTGAAGGGGTGCGTAAAGTGAACTTAGCTTTCCGCTGTGGTGGTTGAAATCCTGGTCGAACAGGTTGAAGATATGGTGGACGCTGTGGTGCAATGTTCTCATCCCCTTCAGATGGGATCTCCACTGAACCAGACGGATTCATCTTGGGATCCTCCGATGTTTTCCCTGATTGCTTGTGTCTGTCTTTGTTCCACTTAGAGCGTACTTCTGGTTTAAACTTCTTCCTGGTAGATCATGTCTGCATTGGTTGAGTTGGTGCTGGGGGAGTCTCTTCGCAGGGTGTAGGCGCAGGTGGATGGCTGAAAAGGTTCGGTAGACCCCCCTGTTCAAATTCTCTCACTAATTCCTGAAGCTCATGATCATCTATCATGGGCTCAATTGTAAAACTCAAGAAACTACGTAATGCGAACTTTACGGGTGTGGGTGTCTTCTTATAGAATCCATCAACAAAATATGTCATAACTGTGCATTGAAGACACCAAATCTGACAGAGATCTTGTCCAAACGGTGGTAGGCTTGTCAAGATCTCGTTAATACAGGAAGTTAATACAGGGAACGTACCGGCACCACCAAATTTGGTTTCCTCCAATGGTCATATTTTAAGCTCCGACAGATCTTTCCTTCTTTGGCACAAGCAGTAACTCTGGCTATGCCATAATGGGGACATTCGACACTTCCTGATACCATCTTTGACATGGCTTCGAACTTCAACCCACAACAGAATGTCTTCCACTACCTCAATGATTCCCTTTATTTTTGAGAACTTCGTCAGAAATAGGTCCTGATACTCATGGAGAAGTTGGGTCACTTTGATCACCATTTCTTCATCCCAATAATCTCCAATGATAGCATACTTAGGCTTTCCTTCTGATCCAATGTTGACTTCCCGAATCTTCAAGGGCTGAGTCACTTTAGGTGCTTCAACTGCTGGTCCATGTACTTTGCAGTGTCCTTTTGAATCAAGGATGTTAATGTTGCGCAGATTGTCATCCTCGTCAATTGCGAGGTTATAACATTCTACTGCATTGGCTTCTTTCTCCTTCTAATCAGGTTGATATTCTACTATTTCTTGATCATCAAATACTTTAGTATGGATCAACCTAACAGCTACGTCCAAAGCAGGACAAACCTCATTAATAGAAAATGTCAGCACAAAACTATCAACAAGACTATCCCAACTTATAGTACCGTGGAGAAGCTCGACCTCCGCATACCAGTTCTTTGCTATAGGTTCCAGGGTGTGCACAAACCTATGTACCCATTATTCACGAGGTACATGCTTCCATTCTTCGTAGCATTGCTCCAAATGTCCCTGAGGACTAGTCTTACTATTAAACCTGCTTCGCACCTCCTGAGGTTGGTCCCTAAATCTTAGGCAAAGGGACTTCTGTCATGCTTCCCAAATATGAATGTACTTTTTGTGACCATTCCACCATCTAGCTGCTGTGGCTCTGAATGTTGAATCTAGAGTCTCCATTTTCTGTGAGTCTGGTACCTACTCTGAGAATTGCACAATAAACTCTTCTAGGTCTATCGAACCATCAAAAACAGGTAAGGTTCTTGTCTGTGAACTAAGCCATCTGAAAGACTTGGTAATTCTTGCACATCGATGTCCATGTAGCTCATATAGTCTATTCTGCCAATTCTCTAGGCCGTCATCTGAATCCGTCATGCAGGAGCTGTCACACTGCCACTCCATGATACCTTCAGCAGTAGGATCAACATAATCTTCTTCCTTTGCTGTGATATTGTAGATATGGTCCAGAACATCCTGGTCTTCATCTCTTACTAGATCGATGTATCTCTGTCCTTGAGAAGGATCCAATGGTACTATGACTCTCAGTCCTTTCCCTTCTAAAATCATCTTCCTCTTCTTCAGGTTGATTACTGCATCATTATCTATTTCCCATTCAATTCCTAGCAGTGCTGGATAGGGGTTGCTGTCATCAATTATTTCAATTACCTCAAAGTCTGCTAAGGTACTGACTCCATCAATATCTATTGATACACTAGGGAGTCTTCCTAGGGGCACAATATTCTGCTGATTGGCTAATCTCAACTGTATAGGGGACCATTCTAGAGTAGGTTTTCCCATTTGTTCCCATGTCTTCTTAGTTAAGACATTTACTTCTGATCCTAGGTCCAAGATGACATCAGTCATGTCATATTCTCCTATCTCAGCATTCAATCTCATCTCCCTGCCAGTTCTTCTGACTCTATGAACAGTTTTTTCCTTACCGGGACTTCACTGAGGTTCGCAAGAAGCAATAAATTTCTGCAACTCATTTAAAGCATTATGATTTCTTAAGAGCTTCATACAACTCTGTAAAAAGGAGGACAGTGTACTTACTTTATCCGTCGAAGCTTCTTGCGGCTACGACTGTTGATGAGGTTGTTGCATAGGTGCTACTGATGTGTTGGGGTCAGCAAAGTCTCTCTTGGCTTCCATAAATGTCTCTTTTTCTCTTTCGACATCAAATGCTGGGATTTTTTCTGGGGCCTTACGAACCCAAGCTTCGGCAGGCTGTTTCTCCTTGTTCTGCACTTCCGTTGTAGCTCCACTCCTGGTAACAACATTAATGGCTGGGACAGGTCGTTGCTCCACAGTAATCAGCTGAATATTCTGAGTAGGGGCACTATTTCTTTCTTGAATCTTGGCTATCAGTTGCAGGCATTTCTCAATCACATGGTTGACAGCTCTGCAATATCGACATGTCGTAGTTGGGTTCTGATAGTCTCTATATAGATGTCCTGCCTGGTTACAGTTATAGCACACAACCTGTCCTCGTCCTCTGCCAGCCATGCCACCATGAACACGACCTCCAAAAGTTCCGTGACCTAATGTACTACCACAGTAACCATATCCATCATTACCTTGGCCATCGTTTTGTACCCGATAAGCATCATAAGTTCGTTCTCTCATGAGGTCAAAGCTGCGGCACTCATCTTCGTTGTGTCCCACTGACTTACAAAACATGCAATAAGGGTTCTTAGGGACTTGCATATACCTTTGCAGAAGATAGCAGTCTTCAGGTCGATGCTGGCCAGTTGTCCTATAGATCTCACAATATGGAACACTAGGGTTGAACGGGTTTGGTGCACCAGAATTCAAGAAATTTCTTACCGCAAGACACTGTTCCTTGTCATGACCCTTTGTCCGACATCGTGTACACCAAACCTCTTTGCGACTAGATTTCCATTTTTTCATATCACGAAGCTCCAGAGACATCGCTGCCAACTGCGCTTGTATTTGAGTGATACCAGAATTATCTTCGACAGGGGCTGTTTCAAGCTTCATAGAGATTTCCAAATCCTCCTGCTGATCTGCAACCTTCTGTTGCATGAGTGGAGTCCTGATATGTGGTAACAAAGCTGTGATGAACCATTCCTTATTTTGCGTTGGTCCAATAGTGAAACTGACTTGATCTAGTAGAAATTTGAACCTCTGATCAAAGTCCCACATTGATTCTCCTCACCGCTGCTGAATTTTTTTTAGTTCAATGATACACTGTGACTCTGATTTAGGCTTCTTAAATTCCTTTATCATTGCTATTTTTATATCAGCCAAGACATGGTTTTGAGTACTGGAAAAATTCATGAACCAGGTCAAATCGCGGTCTCTAAAAGAAGTAACCAGCTGCGCTCTTCTTGTATCTTGATCCTTAATGTTCTTAGCAGTCCACACTACTTCACATAAGAACCAGAACTGTTCTGGATCCTCTGATCCAGTTCCTTTGAAAACAGGGAGCTTAATGTCATCATTCATATGGGCCATCGCGGATCTAGGGGAGGGGGGAGGGGGATTGGTAGTAGGCAAAGGGGAACTTATTGGGGTATACTGACCTGCGACAGGAATACTCGGGCTAGGGTTATTTTCAGACTACGACAGGTTCTCAGGGATAATAGGTCTTCGTTGCGGGGTTATCGGAGGATTTCCAATAGAAGGGGTTTCTTTGGGCTCTGAGGTTACTGGACTTATGGGGTTAGACTCGGTATTCTGACCTAGGGTACAGGACTCAAAATTTCTCTTGTACCTTTTGCCACTTTGCATCAAACCAATTTGCTCGTCGAAGGTACTTTCACTTGCAAACATAGGTTAGTAATACTAAATCTAACAGTCTGATTCAATGAGCAATATACCTTTTTCAGCTAATAGCATTTTAATTCTCAAACTAAATGAATTCAAGTACTTACCCCTTGGCCCTTTGAAAAACTGTCGTTCAGCTTCGCTGAAGGACGTACTTATGTCAATGGCGAACTCTGTCACAAATGCTTCAAGGGTTCGCGTTGTCCAGAAATCAACAGCTCGGGATATCCCGTTGTTCACCCTTTTCAATATATTAATTCTTGCAGGGGTCCAATTAGGAAAATGACCTTCTTGGAAGTTCGTCCTTCTCTCTGTTAACCTGGATAACCACTGGTGCAACTCTATGTGGATACTACCAAAGAAAATTTCATAAACATCAGAAAAAACGTACCTTTGTAAAAAGTTGTTTGAGCTACGACGCAGATCTTTGTTATCTTATACAACAAAGTTCATATAAGTCCCTTCAATCCAATCACCGATTTCCTTCACTGAGGGTCTCCAAAACATAGCCCTCGAGGTACGACGTAAACCCATCTTTAGAAGATACTAAGTTCAATCGGCAACGAAACCAATTTGTTGGGATTAGGGCAGACCCGGGTTCTATACTTTTGTCTTCGCACCAACAAAAGACCCACAGTGTTGGCCCTTTCGGCAACAACCTGCGAACAAGTTGCAGTCTCAC
This sequence comes from Pseudotsuga menziesii, assembly GCA_001517045.1. Taxonomy (NCBI): domain Eukaryota; kingdom Viridiplantae; phylum Streptophyta; class Pinopsida; order Pinales; family Pinaceae; genus Pseudotsuga; species Pseudotsuga menziesii. The sequence continues at coordinate 667,125 of LPNX010335771.1, read as the reverse complement.
CCGAAACAGCTATGGGGTGCCACAGAATCAGGTTTCTGAAAGCAGAAGAGGGATATTACTGTACCTTTAGCCTCTAACAAGTGATAATCATTAAATACAGAGTTTTGACATTCACTTATTTAGCTTCGCGGTTAGATAAACAAACAGTGCCTTGCTTAACCCTTTACTGGGAATTCACAGCGAAGTTAGTATTTAGCAGTGATCTTACTTATTAGTTATATATTTATCAATGCATAAAAGAACATAACAACAACACAAAAGAACCACAACACAAGATATAACATGGTTCACCCCCAGTTTAGGGGCTACGTCCACAGAACTGTGTTCTATTCAACTCTTTACAAAAACCACAATTCTGATCTGTGCACTTAGCTGCAGATCCCTTCAATTCCTCAAAGCTGCGCACTAAGCTATAGATCTCTGCGCAAACAGCTGCAGATCTTCTTAATCTCCCAAAACCCTCTGCGCACACATCTGCAGAGGTCATCCACGCACACAGCTAGGACTTAACCTTCCTTACAAAACAAGCCTTAGCCTCACATCAATTCATTTTACATCAAAATCCTAACCTGACTCTTTTACAAAAGTGCTTATTTATACAAGTGCACTTATTAAAAAACCATGGGCTTAAACCATGGGCACCCTGAACCCTAAACCTTGGACTTAAACCATGGGTTAATTACAAAAAGAAGGCTTTGACTCAACCCCGACACTCCTAAGACTATTTTGAGTCGCAACACCGCTTACAAACTTCCACAAAAACAGCGGAGTTACCAAAATTAAGGATTGTTAAGGTGCGTGCCCCAATAGTAGGGATTTCCTTAAGGCCAGTTATGCAGATTTTACCAATAATTCCATAGTTGGTGTTGGGCACCATTTTTACCTCTTTTTGTCACCTAAATATCCTCTATTTTCCTCCATAAAACCTTCATACTGATCTATAAAACCTTAAATTGACCTACAAACCTTGGTTGAGAGGTATGAATGTCATTGCTTTTTAACAAATTGAATTTTGATATTTTTAAAGCATTTAAACTAAGGTTTTTATTCAGGATTACAGGATGTGCTAACTTCCCGTAATGTCTCCAAGGTTGAATACTTGCAGGCCAGCTGGACGTGAACTGAAAGATAGGGAAAGGATCCTTAGTGTCCAAGGATGGTTGAACTTCCAACGGATAGATGATGTGGCTCTCATATGTGTCAAGTCAAAGTTGGTCAAGGTCGACCACCTATGCCACTACTCAGCACAAAAGCAGGGCAGTTCCGATTTTGATTGATTTTCAGAGATCTGATAGAGGATCCCGAGCGCTGGATGTAATTATTTAGTTTCCATGTTAATAGCATTTCTATTTTTCTTTTAAGTTTGTATAAATACTCCATAAGACAGAGGAAAAAAGGCATCATGATTTGGGAAAAACGCATATTGTTTCTGAAATGTGTGGTTTTATGATGTGTAATCGATTTATGGTGAATACGATTACAATTTAAGCTTTGTGATTCTTCAATTACGTGTGTGAACGAGGCATTGGAGGGCCCCCATTATCTATTCTGCACACCCCTTTTACTGCCAGTGAATGCGATTTGGATTGTTGCAACGATTTGGATTGTGTTAATGGTATGTTTTAGTTCCTGTAGAATCTATTTTCTTATTGCAGAATTAATTAAATTGTCTTCAATCAATTTTACTAGCTTTGTTATTTCCTTAATTGTATGTTGTAGAATGGTTCAGGTTACGATCTCAGTATGTTGTACATCACTTGCATTTTTATAAGCTCTGTCATTTTATTGATTATATATTGAAGGAATGGTTCAGACTACAATTTCATTATGCTGTACATCGCTGCTTATTCAATGATGAAGTGTTAAGAACAATTATAAATTATGAATTCTTTCCTGTAAGGGAAATTAATGATTAATTGTTTATTCAGCTCTGGGATAATAGACAGAATCTTGTAGTTCATAGTTCAGGGTTAGATTTAATTCATTTTTATTTATCTCAGTGCTCTCATATACAAATTGCTTTCACATATGAATTGCTGTGCAAATGAAACAACAAATGAAGTTGTTCCTGTAAAGGGATTTTTGTGTTTTTAAGTCACAGTAACTCAATCTTTTAATAAGCTCATTTTATAGATAACTAGATTACCAAACAAGTCTAGCTTTGAGTCCTAATATTTGGATATGCCTCTAAGTCTAACAACCCATATTGATATTAATTTAAGGTTTGATTTGCATCAATAGATCAGATCCCAACATTTTGGCACCGTTTCCAGGGAGGCATTGTAGAAGCAGGCTTAGGAACTTTAGTTATCTGATAAAAACAAAAAATTTCAACAAAAACATAGAGTAGATTTAGTTTTATGTCAAGACAAAGAGACGAGAAAGGAAGATTTATCAAAAACCCCCCAAAAACAGAAGTAACAGGACCTTCTTTTCCAAAAGGATTCATCTCAACAGTGGGTACTTCTAAAATGGCTGAGGAAGAAACATCAAAAGGGACAACTGCAGAACAGAGAAGGGAATATGAGAGGATGCTGGAAATAGAAAACAAACGAAGACAAGAGAGAAGAGAAGAAGAGAGGCGACATGAAAGAGAAGAAGAGAGGAGACATGAAAGGGAAGAAGAAAGGAGACAAGAGAGGGATGAAAGAACCAAAGGAGATCAAGAAGCCACCTTTAAATTTCTCATTTTGGACACTAGCATTATCCTAGGGGAAGAGGTAAAAATGAATAATATCCCACCATCTGTCTTACCAAACTTCTATGGCCTGACCTCTGAAGATCCTAACTCTTTCCTATTCGAGTTTGATATCTTGTGTCGAACTTATGGATACACTGATGACACCCACAAGCTTCATCTTTTCCCTGCTACCCTTAAAGCAGCTGCCTTGAAATGGTTCATGGGCTTAGGAGAGCATCCTATTACTAGATGGGATGAGATGAGGAAGATCTTTCTTCGAAAATATCAGGCCTATTGTAGATCAAAGGATCTAAAAGATGACATTTTTGGAATGACTCAACAGGAATATGAGAGCTTGGAGGAGTATTTGGAAAGATTCTCATACAACCTACAGAAATCTAAATACAATTCTTTGACACCAGAGATGATTAGAACAATATTTTTGAAAGGGATAAGAGAAGAGTATTTGGATATTTTGAATGTTATGGGAAAAGGTGACATCTCTTACCTTCCCTTTGATGATATACAAGAATTATGTCAGAAATATTCAAGAGGAAAGGCTAGAACTGGAAAAAGGGATATCACTACCAAAGTAACTAGATCTGCAAACAGTGGCATCTCTAGAGCTGAGCTTGGAAATCTGCTAGAAGATTTCAAGACTGATTTATTGAGTACCTTGGGCACACAAGTCGAAGTAGCAAAAACCAACAAGAGACAAGAACAACAGGACCAGCAAGATCAAGCTTTGTCTATCTTTTGTCCTAAATGTAGAAAAAAACACCCATTAAAAGAATTTCCTTTAAATGTTGTTGAAATTTGTGGCTTATGTACTTTTAATCACAAAACTGATGACTGCCCCAGATTGAAAGAGTTGCAGGAAGCTCGAATGGAGGAGAATCAAAGCATGGAGTCTCTCTACTTTATGGGACAACGAAGACCTTGGCAGCCACGATTCTCAGGTATGCCTCAAGATCCTATGCAGCAGTTTCATGCAAATTATCAAACTCCTATTTAGAATTCATGGAGTGCACCCATGCCCTGGAAAACTTGGTCTCCTCCATTATCCCAATCTGCTCCAAATTGGAGAGGTTATTCCCATGGTAACCAGACATATCAACAGGCCTATTTGCAACCCTATCAACAACCTTCAGCCTATCCCCAATACCAGTAGACTCAAGTCCAAGCCCCATCTTTCCAAGTTCCATCTTTCCAACAACCCAATATGGCTCCTCAATTGGGTCCACCACCTCAACAGCTTCAATTGCCATCCAATCAGCCTCCACCTCGGCCTACACAATTACCAGCTCAGCCAATTCCAAATCCAAATAATAAAACAGACAGACCTATGTATAATGTTGATGATGGAATGGCACTCCCTTACTCAATTCTCCCACTACAAAATATCAATTTAAGATCTGGGAAAACCTTACAAAAAGAATCTCCTTTTATCTTAGAAGAACAAACAGAAAATGAGAAAACTCCAAAAAACATTAAATACAGAAAAATCTCAGTCAGAAAATCACAGTCAAAAAGGGAAAACATTAGTATCTTATACACCTCCTTTTCCAGAAAGGTTGGTCAAATAAAAACCTTCAATTTCCTTACCTGATTTTGATGTTTTGAATGAGTTAACAAATGTATATGTCAAAATTCCTCTACTGCAGGCTATAAAGGATATTCCAATTTACACTAAAGCAGTTAAGGAATTATGTCTTAATAAAAGAAAGAAGGATCCATCAAAAATTCATGTGGTAGGCAATCTAGCAGGATTAATGTCTAATACTGTTTTCATTGAAAAGTATGTAGATCCTGGGATCCCAATGGTTACAATTACTATTAATAATTTTTCAATTCCAAAAACGTTGATTGATCTAGGTGCTTCCATTAATGTCATGACACTAGAGACAATGGAATACCTTCACTTGACAAATCTCAGACCAACCACAACAGTTTTGGAATTAGCTGATAGGTCTAAAATTACACCTAAAGGGGTCTTAGAAGATATCATTGTTTCTTTAGGCTCCTGGGAGTATCCTGTTGATTTCATAGTGCTACAGCCAAAGTCTAACCTAGGTGGTCACCCATTGATCCTTGGCACACCCTGGTTGGCAACAACAGATGCTTTCATAGGGTGTAGGTCAGGTAGTATGCTCATTTCACATGGGACAGAGAGAAAACAAATTGCACTTTACCCTTCTGCCCAAAGACCTTCTACATTAGATCAACTGTCATGGATTAATGAGACTAAGGAACAAGAAGAGGAAGTGATTCAGCCTGTCTTGAGTATCAATCAATTCTTTGATTTTCAGGAAGAAAATAACGAAGATTTGTTATATTATTTCATTGTTGAACCTGATATTTCTGAAGAATTAAGAGATATACAATATGCTGTAGCAGATCAAGTTTTGGGTTATAATTTTCAGGAAAATTGCACAGTACATTCTCTAGCATTGGCACTGCATGATATTTTTAATGTTCATTCAATCACAGATATTCAAAGTAAGACAATTGAAATCAGTCCAGGAAAACAGTTGAATATAAGTGCACATCTTACTACATCACAGAAAGAACAATTGGTTGCCTTGCTGAATAAACATTCCCATGCATTTTCTTGGGAGTACACTGATATGCTAGGTATTCATCATGAGACATGCACTCACCACATTTACACAGATGATAAAATTAGACCTCTTAGACAACCGCAATGAAGAATGAACCCTATACTAAAAGAAATAGTCAAGGAAGAGTTGCAGAAGTTGTTAAAAGTAGGATTTATTTACCCCATTTCCTACAGCCAATGGGTTTCTCCCTTGGTTGTTGTTCCTAAAAAGAATGGTAAATGGAGCATATGTGTGGATTATAGGGAGTTAAATAAGGCAACATTAAAAGACTACTTTCCATTGCCTTTTATTGATCAAGTGTTGGATACTTTAGCTGGAAAAGAGTACTTTTCATTTTTAGATGGTTTCAATGGGTATAATCAAATCAGTATTGCAAAAGAAGACCAAGACAAAACCACCTTTACATGTCCCTGGGGCACATATGCCTACAAGGTTTTACCTTTTACCTTATGTAATGCCCCAGCTACCTTTCAGAGGGCAGTCTTGGCCATCTTTGTAGATCTCATTCATGAGTGTGTTGAAATTTACATGGATGATTTTTCTGTATATGGAAGTACCTTTGAAGATTCATTGACAAACCTGGAGAAAATTTTACAAAGATGTGTTGATTCAAATATTTTCCTCAGTAATGAAAAGTTTTTTATGATGATGACTGAAGGGATAGTTTTAGGACATCACATTTCTGCATCTGGAATAAAAGTAGACCCTGCTAAAATTCAAATCATTGAAAATTTATCTGAACCAACAAATCAAACATATGTAAGAAGCTTTTTAGGGTATGCAGGCTATTATCGTAGATTTATTGCAAATTTCAGCAAGATAGCTCTGCCATTGTTTAAATTGCTTTCAAAGGATGTGAATTTTAATTGGGATACTAACTGTCAATCTGCATTTCAAACACTTAAAGAGAAGCTCTCAACTGCTCCCATTTTAAGGGGACCAAATTGGACATTGCCTTTCCATATTTCTATTGATGCCTCTGCTACTGCAATAGGGGCCTCATTGGGCCAGAAAGAACATACTTTGACTTATTCCATCTATTTTATTAGTAAAAATATGACACCTGCAGAGTTGAACTATACAGTCACTGAAAAGGAAATGTTGGCGGTGGTTCATGCTGTAAACAAATTTCATCATTATATAACTGGCTATGAAATTTTTGTCCATACAGATCATTCAGCCTTACGATATTTAATGAATAAGTCTATCACTAATGGTCAGATTACTAGATGGTTGTTATTAATGCAGGAATTCAATATCACTGTTCTAGATCGACCTGGATGAGAAAATCAGGTGGCAGATTTCCTGTCTCGCTTGCACAATACTGGTGAGGTTGTTCCTATTTTAGATAGTTTTCCTGATGAACACTTGTTTGCCATTTCTGTTATTACTCCTTGGTATGTTGATATTGCCAATTACTTATCATCAGGTCAACTACCACCCTCTATGTCATCTAAGGAAATGAAAAAGATTATTAAACAAAGTGCTAGGCATATATGGGTTAATGGTGATCTCTTTTACACAGGATATGACCTAATTATAAGAAGATGTGTACGACAGGATGAAATTTTAGATATTTTAAAGGCATGTCATGATGAATTGTGTGGTGGCCATTTTGCAGATAAAAGGACAGCATACAAGATACTCAATTTGGGATATTATTGGCCTTCTATTTTCAAAGATGCTAAGAGGTATGTTAGAAATTGTGATACTTGTCAACGGATGGGACGGCCAGTCTGGTCTAATGAAATGCCCCTCCATCCCCAAATCCTCATTGAACCATTTGAAAAGTGGGCCCTTGACTTCATTGGTCCAATTCATCCACCATCACAAGGGAAAAAGTACATTTTGGTCTGTATGGACTATGTTACTAAGTGGGTAGAGGCCAAACCTTTACCAAGAGCCACAGAGCAGACTGTGGTAAACTTTCTTTTTGAGGAGATATTTGTCCGATTCGAGGTGCCTAGAGAGATTGTAACTGATCAAGGTGCCCAGTTTACTTCCAAATTAGTGCAGGAGATAGTAGAAAAGTACAAGATTAAGCACATAAACTCTACCCCTTACCATCCACAAGCAAATGGCCAAGTGGAATCTACAAACAATACTTTAGAAGGCATCATTACCAAAACTATTCAGATGCATAGGAAGGATTGGTCAGCTAAGCTTACTGAAGCTTTATGGGCATACTGGATCACTTGGAAAAACAGTATTGGTTTTTCCCCTTATCAGCTTGTTTACGGTAAGCAAGTCCTCCTCCCTATAGAGTTTCAAATTCATACCTTCAAGTTAGCAGCATATTTGGGCATGGATCTTTCTGAGGCTCAACAAGAAAGAATCCTTCAGCTGAATCAACTAGATGAGATGAGACAAGCTGCCATAGAACACAATATTCTGATACAGCAGCAGAGAGCTCAATGGCATGACAAGTTTATTAAAAAGAAGCAATTTCACATCGGTGACTGGGCACTATTGTTTGACTCAAAGTTCAAAGACTTCAAAGCCAAATTCACCACTCACTGGCTTGGTCCATATGATATTGTTGAAGTATATGACAATGGCTCAGTCAAACTTCAAACCATCGATGATGAAGCACACACGTTTGTGATCAATGGCCATCGGCTCAAACTGTATACCAAGCCTATCAATGAGGAAGATTTTATGGAGTAGATTTCACAGCAACAAGAAATGGAAGTGCTGGATAGACACCTCAGTGTTTCTCCTTCACTTACTTCTTAGTTGCTCTAATTTTTAAAAAATACAAACAAAAGAGAAAAAGAAAACAAAAATCGAAAAAAAAACAAATATAAAAAAAAATATAAAAACAAGAAAAAAGAAGTTTAGTTGTGAAAACTAAGTCACTGGCACAATATAAACTTGAATTTTCCATGGAAAACCAGGTTCGCTTGGCCATTGAAAATTCACCAAAAATATTTTTCAAATTTTAGGTCTTTTACATAGTTTTATTTCCAATAATGAAGTTCTTGTTTGACTTGAGGACAAGTCAATAAAGAGGCCTGTGAGGGGGATAAGCATTTTTATGCTTCCTTGGAACCCTCCAAGTCTTTTTCATATGCAGAAGGGACCTGATTTCTAGCAATACAGTGATTTTTAACAATGCAGAGGGACCTGAATTCCAGTAAGGCAGAAGAAATTTACAGAGGGACCTGACTTTCAGCAAAGTAGAAGGAATCTGAGATGGCAAACAGAAGACATCAAAAGGATAGAAATGAATCAGAGATAAATGCAAACTAGCTTCATCAGGAAGCAAGCTCATCATACAGGGATATCAAGCAAAGTCTGTAAGAATTTTTCAGTTTTTGTGTTTTAAAAGTTTCATGGTTCTTTGTTTCAAAGTGATGACATATTTACCTGTCCTAGTAAGCTTGACTGCCTATTTTATCCTGACAGTCTCTGCTAGCATCCCATTTACTTTCCATTAGTCTCTGCCAGCACTCCATTTATTTTCCATTATCCTACCCTAGGGGTCAAGATGATGGTCAAAATCAAACCTAAGAGCAAGTTTTAAAATGGCCAAAATATATACTGCATTCTATAGGATATATACTGCATTCTACATGCAGGGTCTTCTTCTTGGCAGAAAGATAAACAGGGTCTCCTTCTCAGCAGAAAGTGAAATGTTTTAAGAAAAATAGAACATGAAATTTCCAATGTTTTATATGTATATGTATTTAGTGCATCATGCATTAAGTAAACATATAGAATTTAAGAAGAAGAAAAAACAATGGTCATGTATATCTTCAACGCATCTTCAAAAGGAAAATGAGTTTACTTTAAGAGAAGAAATCCCTATATTGCAGCTTGTTCATTAAACGTTGGGCATACAAAGAAATTAAAATGAATATTATAGCTTGTTCATTACACATTGGGGCATGCAAAGAAATCAAAACATGTTAAAACCTTACCTTTCATTTCTTTTATGAATGAGTAATTGAATGAAGTGGCATGTTCATGTAATGATGACAAAGAAAAAAACGTGGTTATATGCCCCATGACAGCATCCAAATATGCCTGAGTTTTGTATTGAGAATTGGTGAAATTGGGGACCACGACTTGGTCATTTTTCTTGGAACCGAATCCAATTGTTTTTCTCTGCAAAATCGACTGCTGTGGGAGATAATTGACAGTAAGAAGGAAGTTGTGGATTACAGGAAGTGTGCAGACACCATTTGCTATGGAAATCGCGCAGGAAGAAGTGAAGATAGTCAGTAAGAAGGAAGCTGTGGATTACAGGAAGTGGGCAGACACCAATTGCTATGGAAATCGCGCAGGAAGAAGTGAAGACTGTTACATCAGGAAGGAGGTAAAATTTAAACCCTTTCTTTGCCAAATACTCTGCTAAGACCAACAGCAATTCTACATTTTCAGAGTATTGTTTTGGGGATAAGAAAACAGAGGCAGAGTTGAAAATTGAAAGGTTCCTATTTCCTATTCAAATTCAAAATGTCATCTAGACTAGAACCATCGAAATTCAATCCCACTGATATTCATGAGAATTTCATGGAGATTTTTGAAAATAAGCAATGGGTAACTTTCTTTGAAAAGTTTGATGGACATAATGAGCAGGTTAGTCTAGCTTTTGCTGAAACCTTTGATGGAGAAAGGGTTATAATTGGAAACTTGCACTTCAAACTATCAGAAGACATCTTAGAACAAATTACTGGCCTGCCACAGCAAGGAGAAATATTTTTCAAGACTAAACAGTTCAAAGAGAAAGCATGGATACCCTTTCTGTGCAGATCAAGAGCAGGGTCAGTAAATTGGAAGAAAGGTATTCCAAGAAGCTGGCTCATTCATCCCTGGGATGAAATAGTTTATGTTATCCAAAAATTCATTACTTGTGAGGGCCGGTTCAGCATTGTTTATCTTTACCACATCAAGCTGTTGCAGCATTTAAAAGGTGAATGTGAGATCAATATGCCCTATTTTATGTTACAGAGTTTAACTAAGATGTCTAAGGCTATACAAAGGCGTACAAAAGACAAAATGACAAGCCTTTTTCATCATGGACTCATCAAAATCATCATCCAACATGAGTTACAAAAGCAAAATTTGACATGGTCAGGATTTTTAGTTCACAATCAGTTTGAAGAACAGGAAGAATTACTTGAAGAAGGTTTAAAAGAAGATGAATTATTGATGATAACATACCCTGAGGCAACAAGATCAAAATCGCCAAAGGGGAAGAAGAAAAAGAAAGAGGTGTTGCTGATTACTGATGAAGAAGACAACTCTGAGGCAGCAAGTTCAAAACAGCCTCAGAGAAGGATACGAACTAGAAGTGTGATGAGAGAAGAAAAACAATATCAAAAACAAGATCATATCTTCACCACCTACCAGAGAAAGCCAAGGAAGTACAAGCAAGCTTGAAGCCAGTCAGCATTAGAAGAAGAAGATCCAGTAGGTGAAATAGGGTAGGATATCCAGGACACTGATGAAGTGATCAAGCAGACAAAGAGAATCAATCTCTTCTTGGATCAGCAAGAGAAGGGAAAAGAAAAGTAGTCAAGACAGGAAATACTCAAAGGTTCATCTTCTCTTTTCTCAGAGCCACAAACTGTGGAAGAGGAAGAGAAAGAAAATTCAGCACAAGAGCATGAAGAATTGGGGATGGATACCCATTCTAAGTAGCTTCCAATGAAAATGAAGAAGAAGAAGACTTCTAAAAACAATAAAGAGATTAAGAGATCGAAACTTGAAATAAAGGAACTAGAGCAAAGGAATGAAAAGTTAAGGGAAGTCAATTGGAAGCTGAAGGTTCAGAGGACACACATTTCTAAACATGCATACAGATGGTATAAGCAAAAGAATATTTATAAAGCTAAGTATGAAAGACTGAAGGTCCTCTATGCATCTCGAGCTTCAACAGATGTATCATCACAGACAGGAGATTAGAAGCAAGATGGTCAGTAGCACAGTTTTTGTTTTTGGTTTTATTCAGGGTCAAATATTTTTGGCATGGGGACATGCAGCAGCTTCCTCTTGGGGGAGATGTTGGGCACCATTTTGACCTCTTTTTGTCACCTAAATATCCTCTATTTTCCTCCATAAAACCTTCATACTGATCTATAAAACCTTAAATTCACCTACAAACCTTGGTTGAGAGGTATGAATGTCATTGCTTTTTAACAAATTGAATTTTGAGATTTTTAAAGCATTTAAACTAAGGTTTTTATTCAGGATTACAGGATCTGCTAACTTCCTGTAATGTCTCCAAGGTTGAATACTTGCAGGCCAGCTGGACATGAACTGAAAGAGAGGGAAAGGATCCTCAGTGTCCAAGGATGGTTGAACTTCCAAAGGATAGATGATGTGGCTCTCATAGGTGTCAAGTCAAAGTCGGTCAAGGTCGACCACCTATGCCACCACTCAGCACAAAAGCAGGGCAGTTTCGATTTTGATTGATTTTCAGAGATCTGATAGAGGATCCCGAGCACTGGATGTCATTAATTAGTTTCCATGTTAATAGAATTTCTAGTTTTCTTTTAAGTTTGTATAAATACTCCATAAGACAGAGGACAAAAGGCATCACGATTTGGGAAAAACGCATATTGTTTCTGAACTGCGTGGTTTTATGATGTGTAATCGATTTATGGTGAATACAATTACAATTTAATCTCTGTGATTCTTCAATTACGTGTGTGAACGAGGCATTGGAGGGCCCCAATTGTCGAGTCTGCACACCCCTTTTACTGCCAGTGAATGCGATTTGGATTGTTGCAACAATTTGGATTGTGTTAATGGTATGTTTTAGTTCCTATAGAATCGATTTTCTTATTGCAGAATTAATTAAATTGCCTTCAATCAATTTTACTAGCTCTGTTATTTCCTTAATTGTATGTTGTAGAATGGTTCAGGTTACGATCTCAGTATGCTGTACATCACTTGCATTTTTATAATCTCTGTCATTTTATTGATTATATATTGAAGGAATGGTTTAGACTACGATTTCATTATGCTGTACATCGTTGCTTATTCAATGATGAAGTGTTAAGAACAATTATAAATTATGAATGATTTCCTGTAAGGGAAATTAATGATTAATTGTTTATTCAGCTCTGGGATAATAGACAGAATCTCGTAGTTCATAGTTCAGGGTTAGATTTAATTCTATTTTATTTATCTCAGTGCTCTCATATACAAATTGCTTTCACATATGAATTGTTGTGCAAATGAAACAACAAATGAAGCTGTTCCTGTAAAGGGATTTTTTTGTTTTTAAGTCACAGTAACTCGATATTTTAATAAGCTCATTTTATAGATAACTAGATTACCAAACAAGTCTAGCTTTGAGTCTTGATATTTGGATATGCCTCTAAGTCTACCAACCCGGATTGATATTAATTTAAGGTTTGATTTGCATCAGTAGATCAGAGCCCAACAGTTGGACAATTTTTTATCTTCTCCTAGGTTCAGTCTAATTTCCCTAAACCACATTTTCCAGGCTACTTGGACCAATATTCCCAAACTTAGCCAATTTCCTGATTTCAACTAATTTGTCGTATTTCTCCAGAATGATGCCATAATGCAACAATGATTTCAACTTCATTTCACATCATCATCTATGCCATGCCATGCCATGTGGGAATCATCCTTAGTGCGGGCATCAACCTTAATGCAGGCATCACTTATCCCCTCTAAAACACTTAGCTATTTTTTCTTTGTCTTTAGTATGCAAATTAACATTTTTCTTCTATTTTCGCATGTTGATATTTTCCTTATCTGGTGACCATAAGAAAAACCAAGAGCATGGATAGATATCCATTTCAACAATAAATAGGACCATATCATCTGATGAATTTTATCATCAAAGGAACACCCCCTTTCAGTCATTTCGAAGTGGTCTCTCAAACATTTTGTCTAACACTTGAGCAGTTCTCTTCAAACCCTAGGTCACCAAGGTAATTTCATATTTCCTTCAAATTTAGCAAGTGAGTCCAGAAAAGCACTTTCATCTTCTATAACTTCTTTCTCTCTCCTGGGCAGGCATTTTTCTAGAGCAGTGAAAATATGGCTGAGAGGCACTTTTGGCAGATAGATATCCTCTGCCTGAAAGAATTTTTGGTCAGGCTAATTATATGGTTGGATGCACCATACAAGTTTCTAGAGATATACACTCTCATAATATTTTTATCATCGACTTATGAGCTGTGGTGGGAATTTCCCTAAGGCTTGTTAGGAATATTTTACCAAACATTCATACTTGGACAAATTTTAATCTTCTCCTAGGCTTGGTCTAATTTCCCTAAGCCATAGTTTTGGAAGGTCCATAAATTCTTCTTCAGTGTATCTTTGGACAAACTAAGGCTATGGTTGAGTAGAAAAAATAGCAGCCTACAATATCCCCATGTGGTGCAGGCATTTTCTTCAACAAACCATTTGTGGTAGGCATCCTCTTAAGGCTACTTGGACCAATATTCCCACACTTGGCCAATTTCCTGATTTTCAGTAATTTGTCGTATTTCTCCAAAACAATGTCATAATGCAACAATGATTTCAAATTCATACCACATAGTCATATATTCCATGCCATGCCATGCGGGCATCACTGTTAGTGAAGGACTAAAAATTAATGCGGGCATCACATAGCCGCTTTACAACACTTAGCCATTTTTTTTGTCTTTAGTGTGCAAAATAAGATTTTTCTTCTATTTTTCCAAGTTGATATTTTCCTTATCTGGTCACCATAAGAAAAACCAAGAGCATGGCTAGATATCCATTTCAACAATGAACATGACCATATCATCTGGTGATTTTTATCATCAATGGAACACCCCCTTGTGAACATTTCCGAGTGGTCTCTCAAACACTTTGTCTAACACTTAACCAGTTCTCTTCAAACCCTAGGTCACCAAGGTGATTTCATGTTTCCTTCAAACTTGGAAAGTGAGATTCCCAATGGGTATAGTTCAACAAGGTGAGTCCAGAAGAAAAAAAAACTTTCATCTTCTATAGCTTCTTTCTCTCTCCTCGGCGGGCATTTTTCTGGAGTAGTGCAAATATGGTTGAGAAGCACTTTTGGCAGATTGATATATTATTTCTGCAAGACTTTTTGGTTAGGATAATTATATGGTTGGATGCACCATACACATTTCTAGAGATATACACTCTCATAATATTTTTATCATCAACCCATGAGCTATGGTGGGCATTTCCCTAAGGTCTATTAGGCATATTTTACCAATAATTCATACTTGGACAATTTTTGATCTTCTCCTAGGCTTGGTATAATTTCCCTAGACCACAGTTTTGGTAGGTCCATAAATTCTTCTTCAGTGACTCTTTGGAAAAACTGAGACCATTGTTGAGTAGAAAAAATAGTAGCCTACAATATCCCCATGTGGTGTGGGTAATTTCTTCAACAAACCATTTGTGGTGGGCATCCTCTTAAGGCTACTTGGACCAATATTCCCACACTTGGCCAATTTCCTGATTTTCACTAATTTGTCGTATTTCTCCATAACGATGTGAGAGTGCAACAATGCTTTCAACTTCATGCCACATAGTCATCTATTCCATGCCATGCCATGTGGGCATCATCCTTAGTGCAGGCATCAACCTTAATGCAGGAATCACTAAGCAACTTTACAACACTTAGCCATTTTTTCTGTCTTTAGTGCGCAAAATAAGATTTTCATTCTATTTTTCCAGGTTGATATTTCCCTTATCTGGTCACCATAATAAAAACCAAGAGCATGGCTAGATATCCATTTCATCAATGAACAACACCATATCATCTGATGGTTTTTATCATCAATGGAACACCCCCTTGTAAGCATTTCCAAGTGGTCTCTCAAACTCTTTGTCTAAAACTTAACCAGTTCTCTTCAAACCCTACATCACCAAGGTGATTTCATGTTTCCTTCAAACTTGGTAAGTGAGATTCCCAATGGGTATAGTTCAACAAGGTGAGTCCAGAAAAGACACTTTCATCTTCTGTTGCTTCTTTCTCTCTGCTCGGTGGGCATTTTTCTGGAGCAGTGAAAATATGGCTGAGAGGCACTTTTGGCAGATTGATATCTTCTTCTTGAAAGACTTTTTGGTCGGGATAATTATATGATTAGATGCACCATACAAGTTTCTATAGATCTACACTCTCATAATATTTTTATCATCAACCCATGAGCTATGGCGGACATTTCCCTCAGGCTTGTTAGGCATATTTTACCAATAATTCATACTTAGACAATTTTTGATCTTCTCCTAGGCTTGGTCTAATTTCCCTAAACCACAGTTTTGGTAGGTCCATAAATTCTTCTTCAGTGTCTCTTTGGACAAATTGAGACCGTGGTTGAGTAGACAAAACAACAGCCTACAATATCCCCATGTGGTGTGGGTATTTTCTTCAACAAACCATTTGCGGTGGGCATCCTTTTAAGGCTGCTTGGACTAATATTCCCACACTTGGCCAATTTCCTGATTTTCACTAATTTGTTGTATTTCTCTAGAACGATGTCATAATGCAACAATGATTTCAACTTCATGCCAAATAGTCATCTATTCCATGCCATTCCATGCGGGCATCATCCTTAGTGTGGGTATCAACCTTAATGCGGGCATCACTTATCCCCTTTACAACACTTAGCCTTTTTTTCTGTCTTTAGTATGCAAAATAAGATTTTTCTTCTATTTTACGAGGTTGATATTTTCCTTATTTGGTCACCATAAGAAAAACCAAGAGCATGGATAGATATCCATTTCAACAATGAACAAGACCATATCATCTGATGATTTTTATCATCAATGGAACACCCCCTTGCGAGCATTTCCAAGTGGTCTCTCAAACTCTTTGTCTAACACTTAACCAGTTCTCTTCAAACCCTAGGTCACCAAGGTCATTTCATTTTTCCTTCACACTTGGAAAGTGAGATTTCCAATGGGTAGAGGCCAACAATGTGAATCCATCAAGACCACTTTCTTCCTCTGGAGCTTCTTTCTCTCTCCTCAGCGCGCATTTTTCTGGAGTAGTGCAAATATGGCTGAGAGGCACTTTTGGAAGATTGATATCTTTGTACAGAAAGACTTTTTGGTCAGGAAAATTATATGGTTGGATGCACCATACAAGAATCTAGAGATCTACACTCTCATAATATTTTTGTCATCATCCTATGAGCTGTGGAGGGCATTTCCCTAAGGCCAGTTAGGAAGATTTACCAATAATTCTATACTTGGACAATTTTTTATCTTCTCCTAGTCTTGGTCTAATTTGCCTAAACAATAGCTTTTACAGTTTTTGCATGTTTTTGCAGGTCTAATTTCCCTAAACCACATTTTTTCATGTTGGGTGTGCATTTGAGTAAAGCAATCCAAAATTGACTTGCTTCAATAAAATCCACGCACATCACTGATTTCATTTTCCCATACCTCAACCTGTCATACACGTGCTGAATGTATTGAGTGTAAAATATGTCATATAATCATATACACCTTTAAATGACAGTTTTCTCTTTTCCCTACCTGTCATATTCCAAACTTTCAACCGACTGTCAAATACGTCACTTAATAAACCATCAAATTCTATGATTCAATGAACCTGAATTGAGTCAGATTCTGAGGACATTGAGAATGATTGCATCACCAAGATGTGAACTCAACATTTCATCGTGATTAACCTTTTCTCCCACCTTTCAATTATTCCAAGGGACAACACATTACACATATCCAGATTTGGCCTGACCCCATGGATTCCTTCCTAGCAGATGCAGTCAATTACGAATCATGTTGCTTCTTATGTAAGATTTATAAATAGGGGCCACTATTATCAGTAGGATATGTATTATTCAATCCATTCTCTATGTTCGTTAATTTTTGTCGAGTATGGCCGCAGATGTGCGCAAATTTGAGTTCACTGATAGTATGAGTGAAATGGGTAGAATTGGAAAGAATCAGAGACAGTCTCATCCAGGTTTGATGGCTTTCATTGGCATCTCCATTCCATCTTCTTCTTTTTTATGTTTGTTTGACATTCCTTTCCCATCACTCAGTGAAGTCTTTCCTGCACTAAGTCAGCACACTGTCCCTCTTTAACAACCCAAGCATTCCCTCTTGGTGGCATAGCAGGATTGATTTCTTTAATTCCAGCTTTTAATTTGTCCACATCAAATGGGTATTGCATGTTGTTTTCTGCTGAGCCATATTTTTCTGTGGCATTTCTCTCTTCCTTACCATTTTCTTCTTTCATTGGTATTTCCCTTTTCTCCTTAGATACCTCTCATGCACTGTGCATCTCTATTATAATTCTTCTCTACTCGCATCTCCCATCCAGATAACTGGAATGCAACTTCCTCTTCTACTCCCTTTCTACCCCTGGTGTTGAAACATGTCCACTTCAGCCCTGTTTTCCCCCCTGTGTTGCATTGTCATGTTTCCCTTGTTCCACAGTATTTGGTATCTTTGTTTGAATCCAGGAAAGTACAGTAGAGGACGGGTTGGCTCGTGGGTGAATCCACATTTCAGTTTCACTCAAATGAAATCCACTTGTAACATGGTCAATCCGACCCTTGAGGTTTATAAATAGAATTTAATAGGTAGTAGGGATATTTATTATTGAAGGAGTTGTTTGATGTTACTGATTCAACTATAAACTATCCCTCTACTCTGTAATGAAAGCATAATATAATAAAAAATGGTCTTGGGCCCCTTTTAAAACTTTCTTGAGTATCGATCTGGTTATATTTTTGCATTATCTCTATTTTTTTTCCTCAGAATGTAAAATATATGTTATGTTATCATTTATTAATTTCTGCAAGGAACGATGACGATTTATATTATAATAGAAAATAAATAGACGATACAAACTTACAGAGCCATGAGATTGGTTTCCAAACTATGATGCTCGTCAACAAGAAACCAACATTTACAGTTGTTATGTTCTCATTTCAAATGTTGTATGCATTCTTATTTCACACTAGAAGTTTAATTTATGTCTCAAATTAAAACTATACTAATCTAATTAGGTTTTTGTATGCAAACTTCCAAATTTCATACCTATAGTGTACTTCGATTGGAATTGGTGTGCATTTTTAGTTTTGGCCATGAAAAATTGGAAAATACTATCAATTGTTGTTTTGGATGACTTGGATTTTACTGTAGATCTTACAATTTACATAAATGAGTACAAGAGTTTGTAGAAAAGGTTGGTATATCTATGTGATAGTGCAATTTATTCAATATAGCATGAAATGATGATCTGTTAATTCATTTGTAGAATATATTACGAAGAATATATTTCATCATTTGTACTTTCATACACACTTCTCAGTATGGGTTGCACATTAAACTCTCTTAGATATAGGAAAAATGCACATATGGATTACACATTACACTTGCATTACTCATTAGAAACACATTAACTATATCAAAATATATGCATTGCCAAGAAATACTGACAATTTATATTACAACAATATTAGTATGTACATAGACATCAAATGTACACCATATTATGTTACACAGTGATCAAATTTGAAGGGAGGGTCTTAATTTCAATTGGAAGGGCATTTATTCTCTCATCCCTTCAAAGATGAAGGGAAATATAAATAATTGTCCTTTAATTGACAAGTATAAATTATCCAAACCTTTTCACCAAAAAAAATGCGAAAAAAAAATATTGTTTTTCAACGCTTGTTGCGAAAGCATACATGTATGTGATGGAGGGGCCTAAGTCAACTAAATCCTTGCAATTCACTGTATTTCTAAGTCTCAACAATCCTTTTAAATTGAACCAAAATACAAAAATAAGTTTATTAATGGCTATATTTGATAAAGTTATAGGTGTGTGTAATTAAAAGCTTGGGGCTCTAAAATTTGTTGTGTTTTGTACCAGTCCACGGTTCACTAAATCGACAGTCATCGGTAGGAATTTAAATTATTTAATGAAAACAATTAATGTGTATAACCTCTAATCCTTAAACATTTTCCATGTTGATGCAAGCCACTACCATCTTTATTGTCTTACCAAAAGGCATGATAATGAGGAAGAAGACCTAAAATTATGGACTTCGCCTTCAAAGAATGCCTTGTAATCACATTAGTAAGGACTCGTGATAAGAATATAAGAACCATCCAACATGTCAAATATCAGTTGATACTATTAATTAAAGATTTATAAGATAAATTTAATATAAGAATTATAGTTGTATCTTACTCTTTGCATCTTGACACATTTATTATTTTATGGTTTTCTTTGGGCCTTGACCCAATTCGTATTATAAGGTGAGGATGTGCAGTCATAATAATCCTTAGTTATGACTATGAGATGAGGATTTAAAGAGAAAAGGATGTAAAGAGAAGAGAAATTTATATGGATGGATAATTTCAAAAATTGCACTTCTTTTGAAATGTTGATATAAATTATGCCCTTTTGTATTGGAAGGGTAAAATTCAAAGTTTAAATTTTTTTTTAAGGACAATTTTAACTTTACACTTCTGGGAAGGACTAGAACCCTTTGGAAGGGCTGTGAAGGGTTCAATTTTGAACGTTTGGGAGGTTTTTGCAATTCCTCCTTTTTAGAATAAGAAAATTCGCTATATCTTCTCTTTCCTTTTCCAGAACCCTACAGTTCTACAAAAGCTTCATTGGCCATATGTTTTAATTGTTTTTCTTGGTCTTTCACTTTGTTTGCAATATTTATCACTTTTGTATGCAATCTATCGTTTTCTTCTAGGCATTTATTCAAAATCTCTACATTATTATTTTTCTGATTTTAGTGCTCATCTTCCTTTCTTTTAAGATCATTATCTTTCCACTTCAGGTCATATTGAACTGCACTTAATTTTCTCATGACCTATTGTACCTCCTTCTCTAGCTCTTGTACCCTCAAATCACTATCAGATGGAGTATATAAAATTGCTTCTGCCACAGGTTTATTCCGCAAAGCTTTATTTTGGGATTTCAAATCTTGTATCTCACTATCACATCCCAAATGTAGTGATTTTCCCTTCTCCAATAGTTTTAGGTGAAGGTCTCTAATTCCGGCCTCCTTCTCCTCTATCTTCTTCTTCAATGTTGGATCTAATGAGGCAAATGTAAACTCTACAACATTAATTGTTGAAGCAGCTTCATTCAAGGTCTTCTCTTGTTGTTGCAAGGAATTCTGAAACTAGAGTAAGCTCTCCATAGTTACATCACCTAGTTTTGTACTGCCAAATTTTTTTGGTGTGATGGCCTTTTTAACCTCCACTTTGGATTCTTTTGTTGTGATGACCTTTTTACCCTTGACTGTTTATTCTTCTGGTGTGCAAACCTGTTTACACTTGACTGTTGATTCTTCTGGTGTGCAGACTTGTTTACTCTTGACTGTTGATTTTTTTGGTGTGCAGACATGTTTACGCTTGACTGTTGATTCTTTTGGTGTGCAGACTTGTTTACCCTTAATTGTTGATTCTTCTGGTGTGCAGACTTGTTTACCCTTGACTGTTGATTTTTTTCCTCTTCCAACACTTTTATCCTCGAGAGTTGTTGAAATCCTTTCAATTCTCTTTTTTTGTAGCAAATCATTTTTGTTTTTAATTGTTTTATTCAACTTTCCAATCTTGCTTCATATTTTGTAGTCTCATTTTGTTGTTTAATGATCATTTCTCTCAATGCCCTTTGAAACTCAACCTTCAAACCTGCAATAAATGATTCTTTCTGCTTCAATTCTTGCTGAAGTTTTTCTTCCTTACCAAATATAGTTTACAATGGTGGCATGTTCAAAACTTCAGGCCTGTTTTCAGCTCATTTTCAAGTCTCCCTATAGTTTCCTCATATTTTTTCTTTTGAGCTTGATACATGTCTTTCATTCTGTCAAGGTCAAAAATCGATTCTACTAGAACTACGGTAAATTTAGAACATTGGTCCTTAATAAGTTGATCCTTCTAGCCAATTTTTTTTTTCAATTTCCACAATTCTTTTCTCTAAACCTGTAACATGGTGTACCAAATCAAGAATTTGGACATACTTAGTTCTGCACAATTCGTCACTAGCTTTGAAGGAATCCTCCCACAAGGTAGATTGTTCTTTGAAATGTACCATTTTATCAAATAAAGAAAAAACAAATCTACCATCAAAATAATATTTGGCATGAATTAGGTCTTCATCAGTCATTGGTGAATGGTCCATATCAATGTTCACAAATTCCTCCCATTGATGTTCATTTTCATTTCCATGCATTCCAACCAAAGTTGTGACAGCAACATCTTCTTCAAGGGAAAGTGAAGGCATTTTGTTTACCACGGGTTCCATATTGTCCTCTAAAGGTTGGACGATCTTCTTTTTTCGGTTGAGTCACCCGTTGAAGAAGCAGAGTGTGACTAATATCTCTAGTTTTGGATATGGTTGATAAAGAAATCCGGCCTCAATATGCGCTCAATCAATCACCAATAACCTTGTCGAAACTATAGCAAATGTGCCGAAAATACATGAGTTGACCGGCGCATTGAAAGCTGGCATTGGTTTGGCGGGTGTGCAAAGATAGCCATATATTGTTGATATAGAGATGAAAGTTCCTCTAAAATTAAAAACGTCAATATTGCCACGGTTTTTTCGCCATGATAAAAAAAATGAAGTATTAATCCATGAATGTTCAGAATGTGGAAATATTTCGTGGAAAAATCCTCCCAAATGTATTAGTGTTATCTCAAATCTATGCTAACAAAGTCAGGCCCAAAGCTTCTAAATCTAGATTTAAATATTAAAAATGAATAATATATTGGATTGAGAAGAATATCTTGCACCTGTACTAATCCCTTCATCATATTAATAATAAGCATAGAGTCACTCATCAAATGAATCTTCTGAACTCTTTTTCTGACAACCTAAGCTAATATCAAATTTAGAGCTAGCAATTTGCTTTTTTGTTAGTACCCTCCTAATTTGTGCCATTAAATTTATAAAATGTGAGTTTAAAAAGTTTATAATACCACCTGTGCCTCCCACAAAAGGCTCCCCTTGGTTTGTCCCATCGAGATAATCCCATGGCACAAATTTTTCAATAATTTATGGGACCACCACTCTCTTTCCTTTCACTAATGACTTTTGTTTAAAGCTTTCTATAATTCTTAGGATTTGTGTTGCTATCAATTCTGAGATGTTAAATTTTTTTTCTCAATTGTATTATTACTAGCACCCACTAGGGCATCATCTTACGATGGACAGTACAAGATATATAGCATGTCTTGGGGAGGTTTGATCCTGAGTGAGGAGGGCCATAGTCTACCATGAGATGTTAAACTTACCATTAAATATTTCACCATTCTTTTCCAACCACACCCCCTAGGTACATAGTAAAGGTAAATCTCTATACTTTTTCAATTTTATGTTCTCACACACAAATTTTAAGTAGACATTGATATTAAAGACCCAAACTCATAAGCCTTCGATACAAATACATGTTTCTAATTCTACCCATATAACAATAAAAAAAATCACTCAATATACAAATGACATGTGATTTCTTTGCTTACCTTACATATTGTACACCTTCTAGATTTTTCTCTACATATAATCCCAAATAAGAACTATATTACTAAGCATTAGACACATAAAAATCCTGGTCTTAATCAGGCACTTGAATTTCCAAATTATTGAGTACCACCAACACAAATCCTACTCAACCTTTGCTTCCATTAATATTTTGCAACACAAGTCCTAGACTAGGTTGGATCACAAATTTGTCTGATAGTAGCATAAACAAATACATATGAATTCTAAAAATTCTAGGGACATCGTACTCCGGTACTTGTACTTGTATAGAGTGGTCCAACTCTTCTTGGTTAGAGAAATCCTAGACAAAAAGAGGGACCAGATATGGGGAAAATTGGGGTTGAACATGATGACCATGACATAAACATCCAAAAAAACCACACTTACGAAAGCCTGTTAATGTTTCTTTTGTCAATCCTTTCTCAGTTGGCCTTAGTCAATAAAATTTATGGCAATATTGTGAACTTTAGGAAATCGATGTATTTGATGTAATTATTGGGAGAAAGATCAATAATTGTGTGCATGAGGTTCTTGAATTGATAGGTTCATGCCATAGTTTCCACAAAACATGTTTACTATTTGCTTCATTCCCTCCTCCAGCGACATTTGCAGTCAGGATTGGCCTCCACTTAGAAGATCACTTCCTTCTTTCCAGTGCTCCCCTCCTCTAGGGGCTTCTATATATCGACAAAGGATGACACTGCTTCTAACCATAGACCACCTCTTCGTCCTACCAACCCCATCGATGTTTTTAGTCTTGACCCCATCCCAACACTCAGTTGTATGCATCCAAATCACAATAATAGGCTCCCCACTCCCGACGTCGACACACTACCCATTATAGCTCCCCTTCTATTTCTTATAGTTCTTTCAGACATATTACTATTTCAAGTTTTCCTCATTCATATTTGAATATTATGAGAGACACTTCCAGTGTGTACCATGACATAGTCTCTATTTTTGGATCATAGATCCCAGATCCACTCTCCTTGTATATTTATTTCCCTATTTAGACAATGTGTCACAATCTAGGAGTTGACATATAGCCCATAAGCCATAGATGAAAATATTGTTGATGATGACTTCGATGTACAACATGGGCGAATGCAGATGCATTAGCCCTTTATGTTAGGAGCTAAAAATAAAAATTTACATGATGGGATATTTGCAGGTCCCATCAATGAATATAGTGAGAGAGGGTCTATCTTGTAAAGAAGAAACCCTAGATAGTTATTCACCTTCCCTATATCCAATAACCAAAAGGGATGTTGACTGTTGGTTTGATGCCCTCTTGGATGATAAGTTTGCTTCTTGATTGTATTCTCTCTTGAGATGACAAAAATAGATAGATTGCAATTCATATTTTGACACCATCATTCTCTAAATACCCCCCAAGATGTTCTAATTTCAACAAGCGATGGATCTTTCTAGATTGAATACAACCTAGTTTTAGTCTCCAAACATTTGAAGGTATCTAACACATTGCTCCAATACAAAAAACATCAATATTGTTGCAAAACTAAACTCTACTTTGTTGTTCATACATCAAAAATACATTAAAAATAATTTATATGAATTTAATAAAAGTAGAATTCTGTCTACTCACTAACACCTAGATTATATCACTAACACCTAAATTACATCAGATAACACCACCAAAAAAACCAAAAGGTTTGTCCTTTCCCACCACTAAATTTGAAATTACACTTACATTCACATGCTTCTTTACTTTACCATAGTACTTGAAATATATATTATTATATATTTATATATATATATACACGCACACAGATAAAAAAAACCATCAAGATAAAAAAAATAACAAAAATATGCATTTTAGAAGCCATAACTTTCTAAGATAAGGGTTTTAGAGCCACAAAGTTTTTGAAAGTTTGAAAACGAGTTATGGCACATGAATGGGGGTTTTGATATAGCCTTCCAACCACTGTATGTGGAATAGAGAGCGAAGAGGTTTGAGAGAGGCAAGAGTAGGCTATGCAGGAGATTCTGTTGCGGAGGCGTCCAAATCATCTTATGGAAAGAGGTACATTAGAGTATGCTTGGAAAGAAATGGCTGAAACCCATTTCGGATACAACTTTTAGTACTGCAAATGGTATTTTGGAAGCTAAACCTACAAAATGGGTAGCTGATAGTGCATGTTTAAATTTGAAGCATGGATTCATGGTTCTCTATGTGTTTCATTTTGTATAGTACTAAGTTTAGGTCGGCTCTTCATGTTGCTCTGTGTTTTCCTTGTTCAAAAATATTGTGCCCTATCTTCTTCGATGACTAGGGATGGGGTGTTTTCACATCTTTCTACATTCCTGGGATCTTGGTTCAGCGAGGGTCGGCAGTGGTGTACCTCTTGTTGACTTTCTCAACCTGGAGATTTATTGCTCTTGATGGTGGGTTCTTCATGCTTCCCCTGTGCTTTGTTCGTCGAAAATGGTGTTCTTGTCTTGTTGATGCAGTATGGTTGCTATTGTTTTCACTATGTTTCAGTGTCACATTTCTAGTTGTTTTCATTAGTTTTGATAATCGATAAAAATCATTCATTGCATTTATTTTATTATACTTTATAGCATTCCACGGAAAAATCCCCCTTGAATCCTATCTATTGAATATCAAATATATATGAATTTATTTTAAAAAAACCTCTACCTACTTCTCAATTCAAAATCTAATTGAACTCTAAAAATAGAAACAATTACCACTGATTTGCTTCATTTCAGGAAGCGGACTACTGAAAAATAGGCTTCAAATCCCTACTTGCATATCTCAAATGGTGATATATGTGTGAAATATGAGAGAGGTTTTTTTTATTCTACCATGTCACCGAAAAAACTCATGTCTTAATTTTCTCATATGCACCTCCAGATCCTTGGAATCGGATTTTGAATTTGATGACTCAAACAGTAAATTGGAATTCTGGAAAATTTCCCTGTGAAGATTACTAACATTCTCCCAAAATATAATACCTTTGTAACAAGTGAGAGAGGTTTTTTAATATTTGGTCGTTTTGAAGAAAATCCTCTCTCGGTTTCTAAAAATGCATCTTTATTTGGTGAAAAAAACTCTTTGAACTTAATGACTAAAACAATCATTTTCATTAAAAGTATGTTGTGTTGCTACAATTGAAATTTGATACTTTGTTTGTTGTTCTTGATGTTGAATATGGAACACTTGCTGATGATGGTATTCTGATTAATATATTTGAATGTTCTTTCAAGTTTATTTGTAAACTGGTTTTCACACTCTGTCTTAAGCTTAGAAATCCTTGTAATATTTTGTCTGGTACTTTTAATATATGTACTAAGTGTTATTTCAATGAGATTCAATGACCAAGACACTACTTCTCCTTCTCTTTGTACATCTCTGTATCTATCCAATGTCTCCATCAAAGGGGACATAGATAATCTACTCTAGAACATGGGTGCATTAAAAGATGTGAATCTAGCTAGTAATCATTAGTGCGAGAGCATTCCATCATCCATTGGAATTTTATCTTGTAGCATATTCTTCTCAATTTTTGTTTAAATTTTTCGATGCACTATAAATCTTGGCATCAAGAAATGTAAATATTATTGTATCTTTATTTGCAAATATAACTATAAAAAATTTCATAAAATGTAGGTAGTTTGTCCATCTGCACAATAAAAGAATCTCTATGATCAAGTTGTCATTCCAATAGTAAATGAAGTATATTTAGTTTGTTGCAACCAATTAGAAGACCACTTGATCACATAAATGTGGCCTTATAAAATCTTAGTTGTTTGAGGAATACTTGTGAAATTTAACATATCAGAAGATCAAATTATGCTACCATTCCTTTAGATAGTGGCATTATGTATGTCAACAAAGTCAGAGAATATGATAAAAGAGTGGATCTAGTTTGATTTTAGAAAAATAAAATACAAGAAGAGAAGAGACATGAATCCCTTTTCCTTTTCCATGGACCATGTCTTTGGAATCCTTGACCTGTGCTAACCCTTCTAATAAATCATTGGTCTCACCTGCTCCATTTTTAATCATTGCTGGGAAATTCCTCTTAGCTTGAGACAATACATTGTCTTTTGACAATGATGATAGAGCCCCTTTGATAAATTGTTTTATCCCTAAAGTAATAGATGTGGAAGTATTCTTGGGCCATCCCATGAATTTTTTTTGGGGGTATATCCTTGAACTGAATAAATATTTTGACAGGAATCTATTCCTCAAATAGCATTTGAAGGTCAATCCCCTTAATACCATTTACAGTTTCAAATATGATATGGCCAACTTTAATTTTCACCCTTTGTTGCCAACATCAACATAGTTATCAAAAAGTGGCTGAGTAACTTTAGAGGAAGCATAGTGATTACTTGAATTTGATGCACTATGAGACTTTGACTTATTTGATATTGTTTAACAGTAATCTTCTCAGAATACTCCTTTTTAGAAGGAACCTTCTCATTCCTGGGAAAGGCACTAAACTCATTCTCATCTCTATTATTTTTGCAGTCGTTCAAATGTCAATCATAGTTATATGTGCAATAGTGGGGTCTTCCAAATACGATGGATCCGGAATCAAGTGAAGAAGGTAAAATAAGCTCAGAGTGAAAATCGATTGGAGGGACACTTAGTGGGGATACAGAAGAAGCAATTTCCAAGGACACTTAGTGGGAATGCAGAAGCAGCAATTTCCAGTGACACTTTTGAAGGAATGCTAGAGACGTTGTCAAGGACGGAGGAAAGTATTGGCAGCGCCTCATGCCATGCTATTGATTGTGCAAAATATAGCCTTTCCGATGAGGTAAGCTCGATATCTATTATTTTCCAGTATGGTAAGCAAAAAACTCATTTTATTTTTTCTTATTGTGGTTTTTTTACTTTTAGAAAATTAATGATAAAAATTGTCAAGGATTAGAGTGAAGAATGAATATCTTGCTTGTGGATCATTTCTACATTCATAGTGACTTATGAGAATCCTATACATTGGGTATTTTTCCCTGCATTAACTTATGTCTCAATGTCTTTTTAGTTAGAACTTGAAACCTCTTACATCTGGGATATGGATACTATATCAAAATACCAAACTGGTGTCTTCAGCAAGATGCATAGTATCCCCTTCCATTATCTACTACCCAATGGTCTCTTGTTGGCCATGGGATTTACCTATCCTCCCTGGAATTGATTGTCTTGGATTGATTGTCTATGGAGTCATATTTTTTACACAAACATACTTTATTTTTCTTTAAAATTACATCCTTGTCTTTTTCACTTGTGAACACCAGAATAAAGACGTGAGACCATGGCTGGATATCCAAATCACCAAAGAACATCCCGATGCCTTTGGATTAATTTTTTGGCTCAAGGACAACAGTTGGTGGTTGTTAGCACCCTATAATTTTCCTATCGTTGCGGTAGGAATTCACAGGGGTAACCATTTCAACCAAACTTTAGACTGTATTCTAGCTTATACAGTTGAAGAGGGATCTCTCTTGTCACAGAGGAAAGAAACACATATATGTGGCTTTGAACAACTCATAGAGCATACTTCTCATTAAAGCTTCCAAGAAAATTACAGAGATACAAAACCAAGAGAAGAATGTTTTCTGAATGAAAGTTCCCACCCTTTCCTCATCAATTGAGGTCCTATTTATAATGCCATGGCTCTTGAGACCAACCTGAAAAAATCCCAATTATGTTACATCGTGGATATCAAAGTCCTGACAAATTCCCAAGGTGGAATATTTGTCATTATTACAAACAAATTGGGAAAATATGCGGTGATGCGCGTGGTTAATCAAAACAACAAGTATGGCATCTAGGATTAAGGCTTGTTGATTGAAAGTGACATTTCAGAGCAGCTCCAATGGTCTCATGCTGACTCGGATTTGGATTTCTCTTCAACATCAGAGGTGAAGGATCATTTCTTCATTACAAGCACTCGTTCTTATACAGCTGTCCCCAAATCTTCACCATTTCACCTCTTTTAGGAGTCATATTGCTGAAAAATAGGCTTGTGTGAAATATGAGAGAGGTTTTTGTAATTGATCATGTTCCCAAAAAAATCCATGTGTTCATTTGGCCATATTCCCATCTATCTCTTCGAAATCTGCTTTTGGACTTGATGACTTAGACAAGATTGCAAATTTATGGAAAAATTCCCTTTGAATATCCCTTCGATTCTCCCAATACATAATACCTGTGTAAAAGTAGAGAGAGATTATTTTATATGATCATGTTATAAAGAAAAAAATCTCTCAGTTTCTCAAAATTCTTCTTGGTTTGGTGGAAAAAAGTCTCGAAAGTTACTGACCAAACATTCATTTGAAAATATGGAAAATCGCCCTCTGAAGATGGCTCCAGTTCTCTCGAACCATAGCACCTGTGTAAAACCTGAAGGATCCTATTATTGATCAACATGTTATGAAGAGAATCCTCTTTCAGTTTCTGCAAATTCATCTTTGTTCGGTGGGAAACGCTCTCGTAAGTTAATGACTAAAACAATCATTTTCATAGAAAGACATGTTTTGTTGTAATGTATAAAATTTCGTTGAGCTTTTAAAACTTAAATCTCCTGCACTTTGGAATTGCAAGATCAATGTGGACCGTTAATCGAGATTAGATACAATCTGAGCTGTTTAATAGTGGAGCTTGTACTAGATTTCGCAAATCCAAAAATTTCCTTCGTCCTTGCATGTTGTGAGTGTGAAACCCACCTCCATAGTGGATTTGTTTCCACCTACCCGTGTGACCGTTGATTTGGTCAGTGGGTTAATGTCGTTTCGCATTGGCTGACCTTCAATTTATTTGTTTTTTTTCACAATACAAAATCTCGCATCCACATGGAGGAAAAGACAAGGAATGATCATTTTATATGTTTTTTGCAGAAATTATTGTCCCACATGCATAGGATGATAAATACTAGGATGGTTTATATTTGTCGATTGTTTCAACGTGTATTAAGGAACAAGAAAGGATAATACTCCTTGCGAGCTGGGAACTTGGTTTCTTGGGATTTGATTGGTGTGTTGAATGCTATAAATCCAAATTTAGATATAAAACCAATGTTCATATTTCATTTTAAAATGAATAAAATCATTTTAATTCATGAGGATTCCTTTCTTTTTGCCCAAATGACCAATGAAATCCTTTTCTCTTGCAAACCTACCCGATCAAGAAAACCAACTCCCGTAGGGATAAAATTTAGCACAGGTGCTAAGAGTGGGAATTTGAAAATAGCCTACTGTAAATGGTTTTAACACTTCGGCAGATTTCATTTATTTTTAATAGGAAATTATTTTTTTTCTCCAACTTGTCAAATCCATATCTCACACGTGTGTTCACCAGAGTAGGATCTGATAATATGGATAGATGGATAGATCATTAGAGAAGAGACTCATACTTTTTGATATATTTATTGGCACACAAAGAGCCTCTAGCGGGCATTGCAAAATGGCTTCTCAGACAAAGTTTTTCTCAATTTGGAAAATTTATATTTCACACATGTGATCTTTATTACAGATACTAAACCCAGGGATAGATAGACAAGTTATCAGATAACAGACCCACACCTTTGGATGAAATTATCTACACAAACACATCCTATGGTGTGTGTTTCCAAACCACCTCTTCAATTCCTGTTTTTAACACTAGGAAACATTTTCATAGTTCATCTTTGGTGGCCATTATGATTTTTCTCATTTTAACAGATGTATTCATTGCACATGTGATCACCAAAAAGAAAAATAAAACCATGGATAGGTAGACATATATCCAAGGAACAGACCCATGTCATCTAATGAATTTTTGGGCACAGGAACAACATGTGGCAGGCATTTCTAAATGACCTTTTATTATTGGTTTTAACACTTGGACATGTGCCATTTTCAAGGTGAAATTTTTATTTCACCAAAACCTTGAACCAATGTCACGAATGATGTAGAACATATCACTAAGCACAACACAACTCATTTCACCTTCGGAATATTCTTCCTCTGAACTAGGCGTGCATTTTAGTGAACTTGGTGAAGAAAAGTGCTTGAGCCCCTCTTTTGGCAGATCCATAACTTTCTCCACAAACACTCTTAAAACAAACTGAGACCATGGTTAGATATCTAGGTAAAAAAAATATAGCCTTAAAGGATGGGGCATGCATTTTTAATAAGTATGAATTATGGTGGTCATTTTCCCAAGGCAATTTTGACTAATTTTCCCAAAAGACTTGTTTTGGCAGACCCATATCTTTTTCTTCAGGCACTTTTTATGAGAAATGAAACCATAGTTAGATAGGTACGTCAACAAGTTACGGCATGGCAGGTCAGGACGGGCATTTAATTTTACCTATGAATTATGGTGGACATTTTCATAAGACAACTTCTTTAGGGTAATTTTTCATCACATAGTCATATTTTTTACACGGTCAGACTTTATTTTTCTTTAAATTTGCAGCCCTGTATTTTGCATTTGTGAATGCCAGAATAAATATGTGAGACAATGGCTGGATATCCAGATCACCAAAGAACATCTCCATGTAATTGGTTTAATTTGTTGGCTCAAGGACAACAGTTGGTGGGAATTTGAAAATAGCCTTCTGTAACTGGTTTTAACACTTAGGCAGATTTCTATTATTTTTCATTTGGAAAATTTATATTTCACACATGTGATCTTTATTACGGATACTGAACCCGGGGATATATAGAATAGTTACCATATAACAAACCCACAACTTTGGATGAAATTATCTACACAACCACATCCTATGGCATGCATTTCCAAACCACCTCTTCAATTCCTATTTTTAACACTTAGACACGTTTTCATAGTTTATCTTTGGTGGCTATTATGATTTTTCTCATTTTGAAAGATGTATTCCTTGCACATGTGATCATCAAAAAGAAAACTAAAACCATGGATAGGTATATATATATCCAAGGAATAGACCCATGTCATCTGATGAATTTTTGGGCACAGGAACAACATGTGACAGACATTTCTAAATGACCTTTTATTACTAGTTTTAACACTTGGACAACTGTTCCATTTTCAAGGTGATTTTTTTATTTCACCAAAACCCTGAACCAATGTCACTAGATGATGTAGAATATCTCACTAAGCACAACACAACTCATTTCACCTTCATAACATTCTTCCTCTGACCTAGCCGTGCATTTTAGTGAACTTGGTGAAGAAAACTGCTTGAACCCCGACGCTAAAAGTTTTGACTTTTAGGGGTGGTTCTGAGCACTCTTAAGACAAACTGATACCATGGTTAGTTATCCAGGTAAAGAAGCTACAACCTTACAGGAAGGGGTGTGCATTTTTATTAAGCTATGAATTATGGTGGTCATTTTCCCAAGGCAATTTTGACTAATTTTCCCAAAAGGACTTGTTTTGGCAGACCCGTGTCTTTTACTTCAGGCACTTTTTATGAGAAATGAAACCATGGTTAGATAGGTATTCCAAAAATATATGACATGGAAGGTCAGGGCAGGCATTTACTTTTACCTATGAATTATGGTGGGCATTTTCATAAAGCAACTGCTTTAGGGCAATTTTTCATCACTTAGTCAATTTTTTATCACTTAGTCATATTTTTTACATAGTCATACTTTATTTTTCTTTAAATTTGCAGCCCTGTCTTTTGAATTTATGAACACCAGAATAAATATGCGATACCATGGCTAGATAACCATATCACCAAAGAACATCCCCATGCCTTTGTATTAATTTGTCGACTGAAGGACAACAATTGGTGGGTATTTTAAAATATCCTTTTGTAACTGGTTTTAACACTTTGACAGATTTCATTTATTTTTAACAGGAAAACAATTTTTTTCTCCAACTTGGGAAATCCATATCTCACACGTGTGTTCATAAGATTAGGATATGATACTATGGATAGATCGATAGATCATCATAGAAGAGATTCATACTTTTTAATAGATTTATTGGCACACACAGAGCCTTTGGTGGGAATTTCAAAATGGCTTCTCATACAATTTGTTTTTCAATTTGGAAAATTTATATTTCACACGTGATCTTTATTACGGATACTGAACCTAGGGAAAGATAGAAAAGTTACCATATAACAGACCCACACCTTTTGATGAAATTATCTACACAACCACATCATATGGCGTGCATTTCCAAACCACCTCTTCAATTCCTGTTTTTAACACTTGACGCATGTCCATAGTTTATCTTTGGTGTCGGCCATTATGATTTTTCTCATTTTGATAGATGTATTCCTTGCATATGTGATCATCAAAAAGAAAACTAAAACCATGGAAAGGTAGAAAGATATCCAAGGAACAGAGCCATTTCATCTGATGAATTTTTGGGCACAGGCACAACATGTGGAGGGCATTTCTAAATGACCTTTTATTACCGGTTTTAACACTTGGACAATTGTGCCATTTTCAATATGATTTTTTTGTTTCACCAAAACCTTGAAGCAATGTCACCAGATGATGTATAATATCTCACTAAGCCCAACACAAATCATTTCACCTTCAAAATATTCTTCCTCTGACCTAGGCGTGCATTTTAGTGAACTTGGTGATGAAAACTGCCTAAACCCCTGTTTTGGCAGATCCATAACTTTATCCACAAACAATATTAAGACAAACAAAGAACATGGTTAGATATCTAGGTAAAACATCTACAGTTTTACAGGAATGGTTGTGCATTTTTATTAAGCGATGAATTATGGTGGTCATTTTCCCAACGGAATTTTGACTAATTTTTCCAAAAAGACTTGTTTTTCCAGACCCATATCTTTTTCTTTAGGTACTTTCTATGATAAATGAAACCATGGTTAGATAGGTACTTCAACAAGCTACAGCATGGAAGGTCAGGGCAGGAATTTACTTTTACATATGAATTATGGTGGACATTTTCATAAGGCAACTGCTTTAGGGAATTTTTTCATCAATTAGTCATATGTTTTTACACAGTCATACTTTATTTTTCTTTAAATTTACAGCCCTGTCTTTTGTACTTGTGAACACCAGAATAAACATGTGAGACCATGGCTGGATAGACAGATCACCAAAGAACGTCCCCATTCCTTTGGATTAGATTTTTGGCTCAAGGACAACAGTTGATGGGGATTTGAAAATAGCCTTCTGTAATTGGGTTTAACACTTGGCAGATTTCATTTATTTTTAACAGGCAAACATTTTTTTCTCCAACTTAGCAAACCCATATCTCACACATGTGTTCACCAGACTAGGATCTGATACTATGGATAGATGTATATATCATCAGAGAAGATATTCATACTTTTAAATAGATTTATTGGCACACACAGAGCCTCTGGCAGGCATTTCAAAATGGCTTCTCAAACAATTTTTTTTCATTTGGGAAATTTACATTTCATACATGTGATCTTTACTACAGATACTGAACCCAGGGATAGATAGAAAAGTTACCATATAACAAACCCACACCTTTGGATGAAATTATCTACACAACCACATCCTATGGCATGCATTTCCAAACTACTTCTTCAATTCCTGTTTTTAACAGGACACATTTTCATAGTTTATCTTTGGTGGGCATTATGATTTTTCTCATTTTGACAGATGTATTCCTTGCACATGTGATCATAAAAAATAAAACTAAAACCATGGATAGGTAGACATATATCCAAGGAACATACCCATATCATCTGATGAATTTATGGGCACACGAACAACATTTGTTGGGCATTTGCAAATGACCTTTTATTACTAGTTTTAATACTTGGACAACTGTGCAATTTTCAAGGTGATTTTTTTATTTCACCAAAACCCTGAACCAATGTCACCAAATGATGTAAAATATATCACTAAGCACAACACAACTCATTTCACCTTCAAAATATTCTTCCTAGGCGTGCATTTTAGTGAACTTGGCGAAGAAAATTGCCTGAACGCCTGTTTTGGCAGATCCATAACTTTCTCCACAAACACTCTTAAGACAAACTGAGACAACGGTTAGATACCCAGGTAAAAAATATACAGCCTTACAGGATGGGCCATGCATTTTTATTAAGCTATGAATTATGGTGGTCATTTTCCCAAGGCAATTTTGACTCATTTTCCCAAAAAGACTTGTTTTGGCAGACCCATATCTTTTTCTTCAAGAACTGTTTATGAGAAATGAAACCATGGTTAGATAGGTACTTCAACAAGCTACGACATGGAAAGTCAGGGAGGGCATTTACTTTTACCTATGAATTATGGTGGACATTTTCATAATGCAACTGCTTCAGGGCAATTTTTCATCACTTGGTCATATTTTTTACACAGTCAGACTTTATTTTTCTTTAAATTTGCAGCCCTGTCTTTTGAACTTGTGAACACCAAAATAAATATGTGAGACCATGGATGGATATATATATCACCAAATAACATCCCCATTCCTTTGGATTAATTTTTTGGCTCAAGGAAAACAATTGGTGGGCATTTGAAAATAGCCTTCTGTAACTGGTTTTAACACTTAGGCAGATTTCTGTTATTTTTCATTTGGAAAATTTATATTTCACACATGTGATCTTTATTACAGATACTGAACCCATGGATAGATAGAAAATTTACCATATAACATACCCACACCTTTGGATGAAATTATTTACACAACCACATCCTATGGCGTGCATTTCCAAATCACCTCTTCAATTCCTGTTTTTATAACACACATTTTCATAGTTCATCTTTGGTGGCCATTATGATTTTTCTCATTTTGATTGATGTATTCCTTGCACATGTGATCATCAAAAAGAAAACTAAAACCATGGATAGGTATACAGATATCATAGGAACAGACCCATGTCATCTGATGAATTTTTCGGCACATGAACAGCATGTGGCAGACGTGTCTAAGTGAGCTTTTATTACTGGTTTTAACACTTGGACAACTATGCCTTTTTCAAGGTGTTTTTTTATTTCACCAAAACCCTAAACCAATGTCACCAGATGATGTAGAATATCTCACTAAGCACAACACAACTCATTTCACCTTCGCAATATTGTTCCTCTGACCTAGGTGTGCATTTTAGTGAACTTGCTGAAGAAAATTGCCTATACCACTTTTTTGGCAGATCCATAACTTTCTCCACACACAATCTTAAGACAAATTGATACCATGGTTAGATATCCAGGTAAACAAGCTACAACCTTACAAGATGGGGCGTGCATTTTTATTAAGCTATGTATTATGGTGGTCATTTTCCCAAGGAAATTTTGACTAATTTTCCCAAAAAGACTTGTTTTAGCAGACCCATATCTTTTTCTTCGGGCACTTTTTATGAAAAATGAAACCATGGTTAGATCGTTACTTCAACAAGCTACGACATGGAAGGTCATGGCGGGAATTTACTTTTACCTATGAATTATGGTGGGCATTTTCATAAGGCAACCGCTTTAGGGAAATTTTTCATCACTTAGTCATATTTTTGACACAATCATACTTTATTTTTCTTTAAATTTGTAGCCCTATCTTTTGCACTTGTGAACACTAGAATAAATATACGAGACCATGGCTGGATAGCCAGATCACCAAAAAACATCCCTATGCCTTTGGATTAATTTGTTGGCTCAAGGACAACAGTTGGTGGGCATTTGAAAATAGCCTTCTGTAACTAGTTTTAACACTTAGGCAGATTTCATTTATTTTTAATAGGAAAACATTTTTCCTCCAAGTTGGCAAATCCATATCTCACACGTGTGTTCACCAAGTTAGGATCTGATCCTATGGATAAATGGATAGATCATTAGAGAAGAGATTCATACTTTTTAGTAGATTTATTGCACACAGTACAGAGCCTCTGGAGAGCATTTCAAAATGGCTTTTCAGACAATTTTGTTTTCAATTTGAAAAAAATATATTTCACACATGTGATATTTACTACGGATATTGAACCTAGGGATAGATAGACAAGTTACCAGATAACAGAACCACACCTTTGGATGAAATTATCTACAGAACCACATCCTATGGTGTGCATTTCCAAACCACCTCTTCAATTCCTGTATGTAACACTTGGACACATTTTCATAGTTTATCTTTGGTAGCCATTATGATTTTTCTCATTTTGATAGATGTGTTCCTTACACATGTGATCACCAAAAAGAAAAATAAAACCATGGATAGGTAGAGAGATATCCAAGGAACAGACCCATGTCATCTGTTGAAGTTTTGGGCACAGGAACAACATGTGGTGGGCATTTCTAAATGACCTTTTATTACTGGTTTTAACATTTGGACAACTATGCCATTTTCAAGGTGAATTTTTTATTTCACCAAAACCCCAAACCAATGTCACTAGATGGTGTAGAATATCTCACTAAGCACAACATAACTCATTTCACCTTCAGAATATTCTTCCTCTGACGTAGGCATACATTTTAGTGGACTTGGTGCAAAAAACTGCCTGAACCCCTGTATTAGCAGATCCATAACTTTCTCCACAAACACTCTTAATACAAAATGAGACCATGGTTAGATATCCCGGTAAATAAGCTACAGCCTTACAGGATGGGGTGTGCATTTTTATTAAGCTATGAATTATGGTGGTCATTTTCCCAAGGAAATTTTTACTAATTTTCCCAAAAAGACTTATTTTGGCAAACCCATATCTTTTTCTTCAGGCACTTTTTATGAGAAATGAAACCATGGTTAGATAGGTACTTCAACAAGCTATGGCATGGTAGGTCAGGGAGGGCATTTACTTTTACCTATGAATTATGGTGGACATTTTCATAGGGCAACTGCTTTAGGGAAATTGTTCATCACTTAGTCAATCTTGGAATTATTATCTGTACACTCATATTTTTTACACCGTCATACTTTATTTTTCTTTAAATTTGAAGCCATGTATTTTGTACTTGTGAACACTAGGATAAATATGTGAGACCATGGCTGGATAGTCAGATCACCAAAGAACATCCCCATTCCTTTGGATTAATTTGTTGGCTCAAGTACAATAGTTGGTGGGCATTTGAAAATATCCTTATGTAACTGGTTCTAGCTCAATTCTTAAATGGTTCTAGCTCAATGGTAGAGCGCCTGATTTACAAGCAGGAGGTTGAAGGTTCAATTCCTTCGTGCCCCAATGTTATTGCAATATTGATGTTTTAAATAAAATATATTTTATGATGATTTATTATGGCTATGAGGGGGGTTCAAAACTGCCCTTGTATGTTACAACGAGGGGGGTTCAAAACCCCACCTGTAATTTTCTATGAGGGGGGTTCAAAATTGCCACTAAAAGTAAAAGTCCAAAAGTCACTTTTAGGGGCGGTTTTGGGAGGGGGTTCAGAAATGCCCCTAAAAGTAAAAACTTTTAGCGTCTGCTATTAGGGGCGATTTTGTAAAGACCACCTCCAAAGCCAAAACTGCCCCCAAAAGTGAATTTTGGAGGTGGAATACAAACACCCCTAAAATTCAAATTCGTTGTAGTGGTAATCCATATTGTAACCCATATAGTTGGATACAACAACCATGAATCTACATTGGGAAACATAACTGTGTGTTTCTCAATACACCACAAGCTTATATTGTGATTATATCCAAGATTTTTCAAATTGTCATTCCTTTTTAAAACCATGCAAATCCAATCTACAAATAGTCTTCCTCCGCAATATTTTAAGGTCTACATTGTGGAATCACTTGGCTTGGCTCTTGAAACTATTATTTATATGGGATTTTCCATCTTTCTAGATTCCTTGGGGGGTTTCAATTTAGCCACAAATCGTCCTTACAATATTCTTTTGAACCATACAAATCCACTCTACAAATAGTTTCCCTTTGCAAAATTGTAAGGTCCTATATCATGGCATTAGTTGTCTTGCCTTAGATTTTACAACTATTATCTATGTATGGGATTCTCCATCTTTCAAGATTCCTGTAGATATGCAAGTTTTGTTGGGTTGCAATGAAGCCACAAATTGTCCTTACAATCATTCTATAGATAGATGTCATTTGTAAGACTGAAAATCCCTATATCACGATATCACATTTCTTGTCTTGGCTCTTGCAACTATTATTCACTTGTGGGAATTCCACATCTTTCTGGATTCCTTTAGATCTGAAACTCTTGTAAGGTTACAATTTAGCCACAACCAGGATTTGTGGTTTTCCTTGAAACTATGCACCTCTTTGTTCTACCTATGGTGCAACTAGATACCATAATCTCAATTCTACCTTGGGGTATGAAATCAACAACTTACTTCACTAGAATATTATTTTCTTTTAGGATCAATTTGATCAGAAAATTTTGGTTTAATAAGAACACCCATATTTCTATGTACTTCTACATGTTTGCATTAAGGATGTTTACCATAAGCAGGGGCCCCCATTTGGACATATCACCAACCGATATCTCATATTATTCTCCAGGCATGAAAACACTTCTCTCGAGACTTGTTCATTTTAGGCTACATTTGTGATACCCAACATGCAGGGTTTTGAGGACCTTTTACCATGGCATATTTTAGAATCCCTCTATGTTAAACTTGTGCCACAAGTTGAGGAAAGCATTCTTCCCGCCCAAAAATTATAATAACAACAAACATGCCATGAGGGATGGCAATACAAATGACCAATATTCTAAATCTGCATCTAACTGAGTTAGTTAAGATGTATTACAAGGGACTCTTGAACTTGAACAAAATTTACTTTGTTGGTGTAGATCAGGCTAGACGGCTACTGGAGTGTTGCAGCAATTTATTGGGTAAAGATGTTTTTCCTTTTGCTGCAAGATGCTTCCTTAATTCTTCTGCAATAAAACATTAAAGGGAGTGATGATTTAAGATTGAACGGATTAATAAGCATAGTAGTATATTCCCAACATTATGCATGGTATCATAAGATGCCATGAATTAAAAAAGGCACACTAGCTCAAGTAAACTGACCATAAAACAAAGAGATCCATTTACAACCAGAAGCATCAACAAAAGTATACATGGTTTATTTCCCTTATATAGCATATTGATATCATTTGTTCTGAAAGCCTCTCCCTACATAAGTTTTATTATAGAAGTCCACAAGGAAAAATGCTTACCTCAACCTCTCTCAAGCTCTTGATCAAGTTCCTCTTTCTATTTCCTTTGTCGTTTAGAAGAGCCTAACCTACAAGAACAAAAGAAGTATAAGAAATTGACATAATTCAATCAGATGATAACATGGGCTATTGCGTAGTTTTTTGGGTATACACAAAGGGACTTAAAACCAAAACCAACTAGATATCTTTTAACTATGCATGTTTCGTGTTGCTTAATTATGCCTTGTTGCATGGCATCCTATATTTCTATGCATTTTGTGTGGATGAAGTGTAATAGTTTTACTTTTATTCCTTTTCTCCTACTTAAATATTCATACCTTTCTGATAAGAGTCTTAGTGGCACATCTAAAAACTACTTTTATATGCACTCTCGTAACATGTTTGAGATATAAAGTGCGGAGTGCAATTTTATTTGCAGCTTGGAAGCAATTCTTATTTGTAATGCATATGATTTTTTGTTTTTGAATGTCCTTCCTTTGTCACATTAATATTATACCAAACCATGAAAATAAGTTATAACATTTCAACTTAAATATGCATTTCTCAATGATGCATATTTCGTTTGATTAGTAAGCATAACTTACTATTAGAAGGAATAAATTCTTTCTGGAGGTACTTTAGGTCAAAATAGGTAAATTTCAGGTCTTAAGGATCAATGAATCCTTGAGAAGTATGAGGACTTGAATGCCTGAAATGAAGATACCTCTTAGAGGCAGATTTTTGAGGTTAAACTGAAACTTTTACTTCTTATCTTGCTATGTAAGTTTTATATCATCAACCTGGATCAAGGTTTCACTAAAAAATTGTTCCTCAATTCTGGAATATACCTCACTATAAGTGCTTTATTGTTTATATTGGTACAATTCCTTCCTTATATGTTGCATTCGTTGCCCATAACATTGTACTATTATCATCTTTTGCTTGATGTCATTCCCAATATTGGCATGGATCATGTTCTTAAAAAGAAGACCTAACATGCACCTTCTTTACTCATTATGCTATCTGCAAGTTTGGACCAACCTAGAAATTTGATCAGTCCTTGGTACATACTTGAATTAGAGTCATTCAAACTCTGCCAATTGATTTCCAGTTGATCGTCATCAGATAGGATCTGTATTGGCTCCTCTTGCTTCGGTTTCTTTATATTTAAACTTAGCAGTTGAATCTGGTGGAGGAAAGTCTACAAAAGAGTATTCAACATCAGAAGCTCATTAGCAGCCTTCTGGTGTTGAAATTTAGGAATAGATTTATAGGCTTCCACTTCAAAAATAAAAGTGGCCTTTTACATTTTTTCAAAGATGATAGAGTCCACTAGTCTAAATATGAATGATCTTTCTATCATGTCAATTGGGTGCATAAACCAAGGTAAAATTGTCCATTTAGGACCCAGGTTATTGTCTTATTGAGCAGCAAATAATTTATTCCTGAGAGTTGTGATGTAATGTCCCCATTCAAATAATTTCATTACAGGACAATTCCATCAATCCTACTAGTTTCCTACGTTGGATGGATACATTTGGAATTTTAATAAGGGAGCTAATAAATGATGCTAAAAAATTAGAATGGAATAAATATTTAATAATGGAGCTAATTCAATAAATACAAGAGAAAATTGAAGTGGCAATGGAGCATGGAGACACATGGAGATTATGGGGCCCACACAAGCTAGAATTTACGTGCCACATGGCATCCTCCTCTTGCAATTTCAAATCCATGGGAAGCCTAATGTTCTTGGATGATTCAAAAGGATAATGCACTTAGACATATGCATCATATGTCAAATTTTGAAGGAGATGTAACTTACATGGGAGAGGAAGAGTCAAATGGGAGCTTCTTGGACACTTGGGCTAGATTCCCTAACATCTATGACATCTATGACACTAATGATGAAGATGCTATGACATTATGACATATTGCAGACCTGAAGGCTAACATATTACCATTATGACATGTCAGGCCTAAATATAGCATCCAAGAAGGTTCTGATGTGAGTTGGGAAATCTCAAAGGGTCCCTACTAGAATTGTGGGAAAATAGAAGGCTAGGGAAGGGAGGACACATGGTAAATCTTGAGCACATGCCCTAATTCGAATTGGATTGAGTTTGTGGATGGATTGGTAACCTTATAAGGCTAAGTATTTTTATAAATATATGGATCAACCAAGAAAAATATCTTTTGATCATTTGAGAAATTTACATTTGTGAAGAGAGAGAGCTAGTGGATGACTAGTTTCTTGCCTTAGCTAATTTCGAGGGTGAAAGATTTCCATCCAAGTTGGTGTTTGGAGAGGCCATTCAATTATTTCATGGAGGTTTAATGGATTTTTTATTTTCAGGTGTAGGCTATAGGGAATATCTTGGTTTCTTCTAGTGCAACACATTCTCTCAACCATTTCCAATCTTTATTGCATATTCTTGCTCATGGAGGGATTACGCTTTGGGTGAGCTATTGTACTCTTTGGGAGAGATTATCATGGTAAATTTATGATTGTAATAATATTAATATGCTCTTATATTCATAGTCATAAATTATTATGTCGAAATACCAAATGGTTGTATGTAAAAGTGATTATTAATGAGCAAACAATGACCATTTCTCCACTATATTGATGTATGCCTTTTTAATGCTGATGATTTCGAATGAAAGAATGTTTCCCTGATATATTTATGATGAATGGACTGAAATTTATTATTATTACAAGTTTCATATCGATCACTTAAGCATTTGAATTCATCTTACTCAGTTTATTTGCATTTGGAGAAGATTTGGTGTCATTTCACCCAAGGGTCGAACTAGTGATTGTGTAGCAATTTGGGAGAGGGTTATAACAGAATTTATAAAATGAATAATGATGAAAATTAGACCTTAATAATGTAAATTAAAATTAATCTTCCTATTTTCATAAATTCGAGTGGGTTTTGGAGCATTTGGAAATCCATTTTCAGCATTTACCCCGGGGGAATTGGAACCCCAATTTGCTAGTGAAAACTCCTACCTTGGACAGAATATTAAACAAGTTTGCAGAAGTATTTGGATAGTAATAAATCATCCCTGAGAATAATATTCAAGTATTAATATCATTCATATACCTTCTCAAAATATTTGGGAGCATTTGGGTTAATTTGGAGACCTAGACATCAAAACTAGTCAAAGGTCGAAATAGGGAAAAAGTGAAAAATTGGTCCTTTTAATAAAATTTCTTAAAAAGGGACATTACATGTGACCAGAGCTGTTTTGAATTTGATGAAAATTACAATAGTATTCAAAATATCAAAGTCCCCAATTACTGCAGATAAGGTTGGATGAATTTCATTTAACTATAAAATTTAAATCTCATTACCCTTGATTTCATAATGTGAAAAGGTGGTGCTCTTTCTTTGTTGATTTGGGCAAGCCGTTCTCTTTCTATTTCATGGGTGGAATTCTTAAGTTCTTGATATTTAATAACCATTAATTATGCCAGATCCTTGTGGAGTATCAAGACTAGTGTTGCAAATATCTTTGATTTCTCTCGATTTTTTTCTGTTGCCAATTTATCCCATATTTTTATAATTCTTCAAGTCTAAGTTAATTTTTGCAGACGTTTTCAGATAATTCCTGATATTTTCGATAAGTTTCTTTCCAGACATTGGCCTGGAAAATCTAATGATAGAGAGTGCAGTCTGAATGTTTCCAACATCAAGGGGACTCCTAGATATATGGCACCAAAGTACATAATGTAGAATGACAAATAAATGCAAAACAAAATGTAGAGATATTTTGGTTTGTTCTTTTGCATATTGATAGAGAACTATTGGCCCTTTCTTACTTTTCCAATAGTTTGATGAATTTCCCTCTCACATAAAGTGAATAATAATAAGTAGAGAAATATTTTAGCATCTTAATTTTTTAATTTATAATTTTTTTTGGCAATGTCGCAGCTTGGTTCAAGACCATAGTTTTTGGGAAGTTTGAAATGGAAATACAACCCAAATATGGGGATATTCATGACAACGACTCCTGCCTATGGGAAGGGAGGGAGAGCTACAAGCCATCCAGGCGGAGTGCAGGACTAGAGGTATTTCTAAGCTTAAGGACCTCTAGGGGGGACCAGGAACCCATGAACTCTTACTGATTATGGGCTCCTCGAACCTGGTTGGAATGGTTAGGTCCAAGGGTAGAAGTTGATCATTTGGAATCGAAATTATAAAATTGTAGAATCAGAAGGCGTGAAGGTAATGATAAAATTCGGTGGGGTCACTCTCAGAAAGGGTTTTTTTCTTTAAAGGAATCCTATACCATTTTGATTCACAGTGATTTGGACCAGGAGGATAAAACCTAATGCACCCTATGGGAGAAGAAGGTATGGCCCAAAATCTCAATTTTTTGTTGGCTGGTGCTATGAAAAACAAAATTAAATGGAGAAAACTTAAAAAAAACGAGGGATGCTTGAACCTTACCAATGCTCCCTATGTGAATAGGTGGAGGATACTTAAATTCATTTTCTAGACTCGTGCAACTTCTCATATGTGCTCTGGGACCGTGGTGCGTTGATATTTCATCGTTTGACCAGGTTACAACATAATCTGGTCGGCTCTTTGATAGACTGGCCCAAAAAACCTTTCCAAAGCTGCATTCTTAACCGCCTTTGGGAAATATTCCCTCTATTTCTTATATGGGGAATATGGCATGAACAAAAATCTAGAATTTTTCAAGGAGAAGGCTAACTAGATTAGCAAAGTCTAGGATGGTGTCACCAGTAATATGAATGAAACCATTCTGACAGAAAAGTGGGAGAATGTGGATTGGGAGCCATCTGGTACTGAGAAGCATCTCATAAATGACTGGGGCTTCAGGGGTATTCCATCAAAACTAAAGGATAGTACAGAGAAACCTCAGAGCCTACTAAGTTTGGATCGATGGCTCCCT
This sequence comes from Pseudotsuga menziesii, assembly GCA_001517045.1. NCBI lineage: Eukaryota > Viridiplantae > Streptophyta > Pinopsida > Pinales > Pinaceae > Pseudotsuga > Pseudotsuga menziesii. Next base: position 622,398 of record LPNX010335771.1, on the reverse strand, counting down.
CCTCTGGAGCACTTTTCCAAATTGAACTTCAATGAGGTGTCTAAGGGTAATACAGGCTCGACAGGGTACCGTCTTATCATTCGTGACCAGTGGAGGGCAATGCAAGGTTTCAGATATGGATTCTTGGGATGGGAGACCAATAATATGATGAAAATCGAAGGACTATTACAAGGTTTGGAGTAGGGCATGGAAAACTTCAGGATTCCGATGGTAGTGGAAGGTGACTCACAAATTCTTATCAACTTGGCTAAAAAAATACAGGGTGGCACCCAGAGTTCAAAGGTAGTAGCTTCATGGTGTTTGGAAGGAGGGTTGAAATCCTACGTAAACTCCTAGTAAATGGGTTAGCGGTACAGTTCTCCCACGTCAAGAGGGGCAGAAACAAAGTAGCTGACAACTTAGCCAACCTTGGAGTTAACATGTGTAGGACCATAAGGTTGTAGGATTGGGACATGATCTTGGATGGGACGAAATGCAACAGATGTAAGCATCTTGAACTGTAGGAAAAGGCTATCCTCTAAGATGGATGTTAGGACGGGATGCTCTGCATGTGGAGGATCATGATACCATGTGGAAGCATGTGGTGGAGATCTCCCATCTTAAGTAATTACGAGGAACCTCATAAATTACATCCGGGGTGCTCATACGAATAGGCTCAATCGATGTTGGGCTAGGAAAGGAGCACAAGGAAGAAGCTCGCGCTTAAACAAGGAAGGAAAGTTGTGCGTGCAACGAGAAGGAAAGAAGGTTTCAAATGAAACAAAGGGACCGACGAAGAAGGATAGGATATGTGCGCAATGGAGGAAAGGAAATCTTGTAGGTGTGCAGGTGGGTAACAGCCAGAAAGTGACAGGTTCAGAAGATCGTGGATGCTAAAGACAACGTAAGCCGGTAGACAATGCACGTATGAAGGAATATTTTGTAATTCAAGCTGATAGTGCCTTGTTTCAGTCCATGAGATCTTGTAACCAATTTTGACAACTGATCATGATGTGTAACTGATGAGTAGTATGTAGTTGACCTTGCGTGGTCCTGTAGAAGATATAAATAGGAATAATCTGCTCTATATAAGGGTTGTACATTCGTCATTGTTGTTAGAGGACATTTGTTAAGGTCTATCATTTTGATATTTTGTTTAGCCTGTTAAGGAAGTTAGGGTAAGCAGAAGAAATGACTCAAATAAGAGTCTAGTAGAAGTAGAAGGTTGTTGATTCGTAGATCTTACAGCTATGTGTACAGACCACTAGAAGTAGAAGGAATCTACAGCTAAGTGCATAGATGGTCATTAGAAGAGTCGATCCATGCTGTGTGCGGATAAGTAGGAGTAGATAGAAGAATAAACCAGAGAGCATGCGAGCAAGAAGATTGAGTCAGAAAGACATATCATAAGATCAGTCTGCAAGCTACAGACTACAAGGTGCTATACCCAATTCTCATGCCAAATGAAGAGCACCTTAGTGATTTTTCCAGATGGGTTTCCACGTTACTTCTTGAGTTGAATGGTGGATTAATGTTGAATGGTTATGTGAATGTCAAGTATTTTCTTATTGTAGGTTGATGAGTTACCGTTAAATGTATGGTGCCATATTATTAATGAATGAATGAATGATTGTTAAAGAATTGATGGAATATGTGAATAAGTTTATAGTCAATTTCTTAAGTTAAAGCATAAGTCATGCACTGTCTGTCAGTACTCAGAATCGACTACACCGCACAAGTTGTGCCAGTTATTGAGGTTAAGGACAGGATCATGTCGCGCATGCCCTGACATACAGTTGTGCCCTGTCACGCAATAATAATCTCCATCATCCAGTTTCCTTCGTTGAGCACCTTGGTCTTACGCCAAGAGATTCTAATCTCTCACCAACTATGGAAACATGGTTCTGGCAGTTACCTATTGTTAGATTTTTATCATTCAAGCTAGAATTATGATCTTAGGATATTTAACTAAGAGAATAACATGCACAGCAATAAAACACAAGAGACAAGAGACACAAAGAATTTTCCTCAGGGAAATCATAAAGGAGAAAACCCTGCAACTTCCTCAAAGATAGAATGAGCACCAATGGCAGCAGTAAAACTTGAAAACATAAAGATTATCTCCACAGCTTATGTCTCTCTCTCTCTCACTGAGATAGATTCTCCTCTCTCACTCATGCACCCCAAATGAGTGAGTGTGTGTGTGTGATGAATAGAGAGGCTCACTCTCTATTTATATTCTTTCGTTCACTTGAAGTGCACTCCAACATGTCGGCCTCACTTAACAATTACTTACTAGAGCCGACATCTCTAGGAGTGTCTAATAACCCTAGTGCCCCACAACTTGTGGGGAATTTTCCCTCTGCTCAACAAGGAGGGTTAACCTTGAAGTAGATGGTGGGGACTATTGCCCCAACTTACAATGACTCACCTAGGGTCGACTTCACTAGGATAGTCTAATAACCCTAAATCCCCACAACTGTGGGGTCTTTAACCCTTGACCAATAGGAGGGTTACCCACAATGACTTGACATGAATTTCACATTGTAGAAACTTCCCGATCAGAACATTGGGGAATGACATGACTCAATTACATTATAGACACATCTCGGAATAAACATCGGGGTACAATGCATAAGATATATGGATGAATATATTCCGAAGTTACAAATACATCAACACCCATTAGATATCTCGGGTGAGAATGTCTTGTGGTTTATTGTTGGTATTGTGGTGCTATTGAACCAAGGGTTGAGACAAAAAGGATAACGAGGCCAACAATCACTAATTTTGCAGTAGACACTATAACCTCATATAGTGAGGCTGAAAGAAATTTTTTCCAAGGACCCCGAAGAAGATATTTGTTATATATTAGTACATGGATTAAGATGCTCGTCTATGAGAAGGGTGTCTTATGGTTGAGTAGTTGAGTTGCATAACCGGGAAGGAGGCTATGTCGCAGATGACCTATTAAGAAAATGGGAAAGGGTGAGTTGAGATGTTCCCTAAAAGTACAGAACCTGAACTAGAAGTTGGATTCCTAAGGAGTGGAAGGAGATTCATATCAGATAAAAGCATAAATACCGAAAGAGGGCAACAAAATCCTAGCATGTTCGAGGAGAGTGAACATGAACTTCAATCACAGGAAGATGAAGGGTCTTACGATGAAGAGGAGGAATATAGCCCAATATCAGAAGGAGCGGAGGAATCGAAAGAATATGCGGAGACACCAAGGTCAGGACGCAACTACTTCACACCAAGAATATCACCGAAGGTAAGATCAAGAGCCTCATCCCCAAAGAGGACTACTAATACTGATAGTGATACTACTGTGACTAGTAGAAAAGAGGGTTCACCCCACTTGAATCCCTTACCAGAGAACCCAGATGCCAACTCGATGGTTGGGGCTGATATTCGGTTACCTACATTCAATGGGCATGGAACAGAAGACCCAGAGAAACATCGGTTCCTCTGTGAAGCTGTTTGGATGGTCCGCTTATTCCATAATACAAACATAAGAAAGGCATAGATGATCATGACTCTAAGGGGTCATACGCTGGATTGGTTTATGAAGTTATGTGTCGTGTCGGTCGAAACACCGCAGAAGACCCTCGATGCGATCTCAGTTGAAATGATCTCTGAGTTCAGAAGACTAAATTTTAAGTCGCAGTGCATTACTGATATCAAGGAGATAAAACAAGCACTAGCAGAATCAGTATGGGACTTTGACCAGCACTTTAAAATTTTGATGGCCAAGGTGAGTTTCCAAATGTCGAATGTTCAACATAAAGAATGGTTTATTGTCACACTATTACCACACATCCTAGGGCCATTGATGCAACAAAATATTGAGTCACAAACAGAGTCTCTAGAGTTGGAAATGAAGTTAGAAGCTTCACTAATCGGTGATGGTGCCGCAGGAATAGTGCAGATCCATTCATGGCGGGCTAATTTGATGATACAACCGCAGGACATCAGGAAGGGTAAGGAAGCCCAAGAATATTTTTGGTGCATGAAATGCATAACCGACGAACACACTAAGGATAACTTTCCGACCTTCATGAATTATGTCTCATTCGGTGCACCAAACCCATTAAATGGCCATGGAATACCCTGGTGTCACATATGCCAGTCTAAGGGGCATCATGACGAGGAGTGTTTATATTTTCACAAGGTTGTAAGTACCTTGGCAAACCACTTTTGTAAATTTTGTAAGTCAGTTGGCCATGAAGAGAAATGTTGCAAAGCATATCAACTCTTGAAGGAAAAGACTGTTGATACCTACTTAATGAAAAATGAGGGGCTCTCTTAGGATGAACTGGTGCAAGCATTGTATCAGCATGCAAAGTTCCCACCCAATTAGTATCAAAATCAATATCAACATCAGTATGCACCTCAGCAGCCATACGCGCAAAAAAACCACTACCAGCAGAATCAGTACCCACCACAGCAACCACACCTGCAAGGAAGGGGTGGTGGAAACTTCAAAGGAAGAGGCAGAGGAGGATATTTTGGTAGAGGTAGAGGTCAATTTACATGCTATAACTGTGGACAACCAAGTTACTATGCCAGATATTTCTTAGAACCTGCAAATACATGTTCAGATTATAAGAGACAAGACCATAATGTGGAGCAATGACCTAAATTGATCGCAAAATGGAAATAAAGGACTATCATAGGGCCTAACCCTACGTAGAACGCAAACCCAAATCCCAACATGAATGTTCAGATGATTGCGACTGAACCATGAGATCCAAATGTCGTTGTTGTGCCATGAGGAGAAGCTACAACCGGAGCTAATCAGGATAAAATACAAGAACAAATACAACCACAGGTACAACCCATGACCTAGAAGAAGGTGTCATTCGACGTCCAGAAACAAAAGGAATTCTTGGATGTGTGACCAGAATTTGTGGATCCAGAAGTACCATCAACTTCCAAAGAATTCAGGGGGATGTCTAAACGATTTTAGCACATATTTCAGAAGAATGTGTTGAAATATTGTTACTACGAAGAATATTCTATATGTATCTTTTGTGGTCCCCGATGGTCCTACCGGGAGAACCACTTGTATTGTCTTGTACCCCGATGCTTCTAATCGAAAGAACTAATAAGATTCATGAGGTTGTCCCCTCTATTTGTAAAGGTGGGTCATTAGCACCCCAGTGTGGTTACTTGAGCCTACATGTGTAACTCGAGCCTACATGATTAACTTGAGCCTACATGTCAGATGAGTTAATTCAAGTTAACGGATGAATATAAATAGAGGTGTGGTGCTCCTCATTTGAGACACACACACTCTCACTTGTGTACCGCATTAGTGGAGAAGAGAAGTAGCTGGACAAGGAGGAGGATTAGGCTATGATCTCCTTATTGGTTTTATCTTTTATCTTTTGGGGCATCTATATTGAGGAAGTTTTTGCTGGGTTTTTCCCTTTAGGGTTTTCCCAGGATAAATATTTGTGTTCTCCTTTTGTATGGTTGTGATTGTCTATCTTTCAGTGATCCTGTTTATATGCTTTGGTTATGAAATCGAAATGAAATACCAATGATCTAGCTTAGCATATGAAAATTTAACATGGTATCAGAGCCACCCTGAAAGAAGACATTATGCAGCTAAAGAATCTAGGGATTCTTATTTTTTGGGTCTCTATCCATGATCGATCAACAAATAAGGCTAGACTGACTCTCCATTGAAGGGCGCATCTTTCTGTCGAAGCAGAATTTGATTCCGAGCATTTTCAGTTTTGGTGCAGAAAATTAGGGATTTCTACAGAAGAATAATTTTTGAGTGAGCCCAGCATAGGATTGTTCTCCTCAAAAAAATAGAAGTTTAGAGACATGGATCAAGAAATTTGGTTGGGTGAAACTCCAGGAAAGTCAAACCCTAGTTTGACCCCGATCTGGAAAAACCCTAAATACTAAAACGACTAATTTTTGGTACATTCGCTATATCCTGAGATTGGCGAAGTATCAGGTGTTGAAAATTGCATAGGCCGAAGATAAAATTCGTATTTACATTGTATCCAACATTCAGCCTCAGATTCGCTATATTCTGGGAGATATGATCCCTCCAAGTTAGGGTTCCAGCCTCTTCCAGAATCCATCCCTAAACAGAACACCTGGGGAGAATTGCTGTAGTGTGGGCTACAGAGGTCCAAATGGAATTCCTGAAGATGTTCTAGAAAGAGCACGAACTTTAATTTCTGTGGTCTGAATTTATGAACTTGAATATCAACCAATGACATGTGGCATGCCGTACAACTTCACTATTTGGAACAGTCTTGTAACATGTCACCTTGGGAAAATGATCATATATCCAAATTGGTGAAACCAATTCTGATGAAACCTATGGTTTTGGATCAGGGACATGTGAGGTTACCTCAGTACGAAATTTCAGACACAGAGGAGCAGTAATTTTGGAGATATCACAGAAACAGTAACAGGCATTTCTGTAGAAGAAATTGGAAAACTAGGGCTTCCTGTTCCGGGAGCTTCCCTCCACTGTTTTCAGAAAAGGAGTACATTAGAAAGCTCCACTTGAAAAGATCTATATTTCTATCCAATCAAATCTGAAAGATTCAAAGTATTTAAAATTAGGGTTTCTCTGACAAACCCTAGATCAGCCAGCTCTGGAAGCAGGACAGACACCTCAAATCGATAAGATCTAATATTTTGCTATTTGCATTTGAGGTTCTCATTTCAAAGTGATCTATCACATCATCTTGATGATAAGCTTGGTGAAGTTGAAAAATTCCAAGCATGGAAGTATTTTATCTCTCTAAAGAAAATGAATTGGACACCTACATGAGTAGAGAGGTTCTAGTTCTAGAGGGAGATGAGCCTCAAAGCCTTACACAAGAAGAACTTGATCAAGGCCAAGAAGATCATTGTTGATTCAATCACGGATCAACTTGTACCATAAGTGTCTTCCCTAAAGACACTGAAGATGTTTGATTCCTTGATCAAGCTATTTGAAGATAAGAACATAATTCAGAAGATGGATTTTAGAAAACACTTGAAGAATGTGAAGATCCAGAATGCATAACATCTTGAAGCGGTAGAAGAAGAAGAAGAGAATCGCCTCCCATGATCATGGGATTCATTCATGTGAGGAATGTGTGCCAAAAGGAAGTGATTACTTTCAGTTGAATTTGGGAAGAAGAAGAAGCTCGTCTCATAAGAAGAGAAGAAGAAAGATGGGAGCAAATTGAAGATCAAGCTCTCACCATTCAAAGAAGATCCCTCAAGCGATGAGGAATATGAAGAACTCAATTCTTGACGAACCTCTTATCCATCTTATCATTTGGATAAGAAATGATGATTTCATGGATGGAGAAGATGATGAAGCAGAATGATCAAGAAGGATTCTACCCACGAAACAAACAAAATATAAGTATTCAATTGTCATTTAATGATATTGTTTTGTTATGCATTTGATTATATTCAGTTGATGTGTTGTTTGCATGCATGTGATGGGTAAGTAGCTCATGGTTATATACAAATATCCATTGTTACTTATCTAGAATGAAACCTATTTGCTGACATATTGGATTAGTGCACAATATCAATGATGTCATGGTAGAGATGGAAGGCATATAGAAAGTTTCTGTGAGATATGGATTAATGTTGTATTGGATAAATAGTTGCATCATGCATAAGAATTTTTCGTTATGCATATGTAGTTATAACCATGCAACTGGTGCATTTGAATTGTAGCAAAGGTCTTGTACAACCTCCTAAAAGAAAAGAAGGATGAGACTTGTTCCGAAGAACAAGTGATGACAATTCAATAAACATGAATCTGAAGCTCCCAGGGTCAGAGACACCATGACGAAAGAAAGAGCTTCAAAGAGTGGTAGATCCACCTGAAAGGATGAAGACCCCCATGGCTATGAGAGATAACTCAAGATGAAGAAAAAACAATGCTATGAAAGAAGATATGATCAAAGAATAACAGTTGATTATGGGGAATGATGTATATGATATGATTTCGAGACATAAAGGGAAGTATGTAGTATCTTCCATATGGATCTGCAAGAACAAGTGTACAAAGCAAGAATCGTGATTTGCCTCAGAAAGAATAGACTATGACATGACATACTCTATTGACCAATATATATCAATCATAGAATCACCTATACAGAATGAAGAAGGAAGATAATACTTCACTTCAGGGGGAGTGACTACAGAAGATATCTGAGTTTGACACGGTACGACATGATCGACAGCTTCCTGATGGATCGAGACTTTACCAAGAGTGAAGTGGGTTCCAACCTTCAAAGTTGAATGCAGAAGACTAGGATATGTTGATGATCTGACAAGACAAACTCATGGAAGATGTTATGATGATGTTTGGGATATAGTACTCAAACCAGAAAGCAAGCATGTGGTATCTTACAAATGGATTTGCAAGATAAAATGTGTCGCTGATAGAAGTAAGGAAAGACTTGTGGCTAGAGGTTTCTATAAGAAAGAGGGAATTAATTTTGAAGAGACACTTACTCCAGAAAGCAAGGTACACTTCCTTCAGAACTATGATGGTAGTTGCTTCCATGATGAAGTAAAGACAATCCTTCCTTAATGGTATGATTGGGGAAGAGTTTTACATTGAAAGGATTTGAAGTTGAAGACAGATGGACTCATATATGTAATTTGAAGAAGGGCCTCTATGGCATGAAGCAAGCTCCCAGAGCTTGGTATGGCAGTTTCTTGTCAATTATGGGTTTTACCAAGAGTAAAGCTGATCCTAACCTTTATCTCAAGGTTGTAGAAGATGAACTTGTCATCCTGTTATTATATGTGGATGACTTATTCTTGACAGGGAAGGAGAAACAGATCATGGAAAGCAACAAGAAACTAGCAGAATAATTTGAGATGAAAGACCTTGGGTTAATGCACTATTTCCTAGGTCTATAAATATGACAAAGTTCAGAAGAAATATTTCTCAACCAGGGAAAGTATGCGGTAGAGATATTGAAGAGATTAAATATGTTAGAATGCAAAGCCATGGCCACACCCATGGACTCCAACCTGAAGCTGTTAGATGATGACTCATCAGAGTTAGTAGATGTGACTCATTACAGACAGATCATTGGGTCATTGATGTACTTAACAAATACCAGACCAGACATTTGTTTTGCTTTGAACACCTTAAGTCAATATCTTGTTCAACCAAGATGGGTTCACCTAGTAGCTGCAAAACATGTGATGAGATATCTAAAAGGGACTATATACCTTGGTCTATACTATTATGGTAGCCATGACTACAGATTGTATGGCTATATAGATGCATATTGGGTTGGAAGTATCTCAGACAGGAAAAGCACATCAGGTAGATGATTTTGTTTGGGGTCTTCTATGAGTTCATGGTTTAGCAGGAAACAGTCCAGTGTTTCTCTTAGAACAACAAAAGCAGAATACATAGCATATTGCTCTACTAAGTTGTGAATCCATATGGCTTTGGAAACTGATATCAAGTCTCCTTGACCTGAAGATGGATACTACATTGATTCTATGTGATAACGAGAGTTATGATAACAGAGAACCCTGTGTTACGTCGTAACACATAGAAATCCGATATTTCTACATACAAGATAAAGATGCAGATGATGATGTTTCAGTATTCCCATACTGAAGATATAGATTATGCTTTCAGTATTCACATACTGGAGATACAGATGGTGATAGTTCAGTATTCACATACTGAAGATGTAGATGATGATGGTTTAGATGGTGATGTGTTGACGAAGCCTCTATCTCGAGTAAAGTTCAAACACTTTCGAGACAAGCTTGGTGTGGTTTGGAAAGACCTTCCTTGAAAGGGGGAGTAGTGATGTTGCAATGGGATTGTATCATCCTGGGACATATGTCCAGAAGTGATCTGGAGACCTCGGTCTTCGAGAATGAAGAGGGATTGTATCATCCTGGGACATATGTCCAGAAGTGATCCGGTGACCTCGGTCATCGAGAATGTAGCAGGATTATATCATCCTTGACCTTTGGTTCAGAACGGATCCGGTGAACTTTGGTCATCGAGAAGGTGGCAGGATTGTATCATCCTTGGACTTCGGTTCAGAACGGATCCGGTGAACTTCGATCATCGGGAAGGTGGCAGGATTGTATCATCCTTGGACTTCGGTTCAGAACGGATCTGGTGAACTTCAGTCATCGAGAAGGTGGCAGGATTGTATCATCCTTGAACCTTGGTTCAGAATAGATCTGGTGACTTTGGTACTCGAGAACGTGTTTTGATCTCGTAATTCTAATAGGAAGGATTGTCTGAGTTCCACAACTGTGTTGATCCCTTAATTCCAAAAGGAAGGATCGTTATTAACTCCGTAAAGACCTAAATCCCGTAATTCCGAAAGGAAGGATCATTGAATTGATCCCGTAATTCCAATAGGAAGGATTGTCTGAGTTCCATAGATGTGTTGATCCCATAATTCCAAAAGTAAGGATCGTTAGTAACTCCGTAAAGACCTAAATCCCATAATTCCGAAAGGAAGGATCGTTGGTAGCTCCGTAAATACTTGATCCCGTAATTCCAATAGGAAGGATTGTCTGAGTTCCACAGATGTGTTGATCTCGTAATTCAAATAGGAAGGATTGTCTGAGTTCCACAAATGTGTTGATCCCGTAATTCTGAAAGGAAGGATCGTTAGCAACTCCGTAAAGACCTAAATCCCGCAATTCCGAAAGGAAGGATCGTTAGTAGCTCCGTAAAGACTTGATCTCGTAATTCTGAAAGGAAGGATCGTCTGAGCTCCACAAATGTGTTGATCCCGTAATTCCGAAAGGAAGGATCATTAGTAACTCCGTAAAGAGCTCAATCCTGTAATTTCGACAGGAAGGATCGTCTGAGTACCACAGACATGTTGATCCCGTAATTCTGAAAGGAAGGATCATGTTGATGTTTTGATCAGATGATGATGTTGATGTTTTGATGATGTTGATGTTTTGATGATAATGATTTTATGATGATGATGATGTACTAATCGAAAGATCAGAGTATGATGATGATGATATTTTGATGTTTTGATGATGTTGATGTTTTCATGATGATGATGTTTTTATGATGATGATGATGTACTGTTCAAAATATCAGAGTATGATGATGATGTACTGATCGAACGATCAAGAGTATGATGATGATGATGTACTGATAGAAATATCAGAGTGTGATGATGATGATGATTAGTATGTGATGATGATGACATACTGATCAAAAGATCAGAATATGATTATGATGATTCTGTTCGAGAGTTGAAGTATGATGATGGTGCTGATCACGATGTTACTAATAAGAATGTGATGATGTTGCTGATTGAAAGGTCAAAATGTTGAAGATGTCTTTGCTGATCGAAATATCAAAGTGCTGAAGATATTGCTGATCAAAATGCTGAAGATATTGGTGATGATCGAAAGGTCAAAGTGCTTAAGATGTTGCTGCTGATCGAAAGATCAAAGTGCTGAAGATATTGCTGATCAAAATGCTGAAGATATTGGTCATGATCGAAAGGTCAAAGTGCTGAAGATGTTGCTGCTGATCAAAAGGTCAAAGTGTTGAAGATGTTGCTGAAAATGTTGCTGATCGAAAGGTCAAAGTGCTGAAAATGTTGCTGCTGATCAAAAGGTCTAAGTGCTAAAGATGTTGCTGAAGATGTTGCTGATCAAAAGGTCAAAATATGTTGATGTTGATTAAAGAGTTGCTATCGTCAAATATTGAAGAATAAGACTATATGATGTTGAAAAGCTTCCAATGATTTATAGATGTGTTACCCTGATGATTTTGATGATGTCCTCTCCTACTATTGTTGTTGTTGATGTTGTTGTAGAATACCCTTCTCGTTAAGGGGGAGTGTTGAAATATTGTAACTTCAAAGAATATTCTATATGTATCTTTTTTGGTCCCTGATGGTCCTACTGGGAGAACCACTTGTATTATATTGTACCCCAATGCTTCTAATCAGAAGAACTAATAAGAGTCATGAGGTTGTCCCCTCTATTTGTAAAGGTGGGTCATTAGCACCCCAGTGTGGTTACTTGAGCCTACATGTGTAACTCGAGCCTACATGATTAACTCGAGCCTACATGTCGGATGAGTTAATTCAAGTGAATGGATGAATATAAATAGAGGTGTGGCGCTCCTCATTTGAGACACAAACACTCTCACTTGTGTAGCGCATTAGTGGAGAAGAGAAGTAGCTGGAGAAGGAGGAGGATCAGGCTTTGATCTCCTTGTTGGTTTTATCTTTTATCTTTTGGGGCATCTATATTGAGGAAGCTTTTGCTGGGTTTTTCCCTTTAGGGTTTTCCCAGGATAAATATTTGTGTTCTCCTTTTGTATGGTTGTGCTTGTCTATCTTTCAGTGATCCTGTTTATATGCTTTTGTCATGAAATCGAAATGAAATACTAATGATCTAGCTTAGCATATGAAAATTTAACAGAATGTCCCACAAAAGTTTAGTAAGCTCAAATCCTTTATGTCAAGTTTCTTAACCCTAATACAAGATAAAGATGTTATTGCAGAACTACAAGTGATGATAGAAGAGATACCCATAGAACCGCGACCTAAGAAGAAATTTAACCAAGTGAGAAATAAGTTCAAAACTGGCCGTGAATTAAGAATGACTGCGTAGATAGGTGACTATGACATGGATTACATCATCTTAGACCTGGGGTCTGATGTCAATATTTTGATGCGACAAAATTGGGAAAGTATGGGCAAGCCACGCTTGGACTCGTCCCCTGTTCAGCTGCGACTTGCAAATCAGGAGAAGGTCATACCCATTGGCCGATTGAGTTAGATACTTGTTGACATTGAAGGGTTGTGCACATTTGTGGACTTTGAGGTCATAAAAATTGTTGATGACACAAATCCATATCCCGCATTACTGGGGATAGATTGGTCTATAGACAAACAGACCATTATAAACTTCAAGAAAATGATCCTCTCATTTGAGGATAATGAGATGAGAGTGGTGTCACCCATTGATCCATTAGAAGGATAGAGATACATTGAGCCTGTATACAATGAAGGAAAGGTCAACTATCTCGACCAAATCTACAATGTCACTGCATTAAAAGAAGACTACATCAATCTATTAGAAAATGGAAACCTGAGCTGGAAGAGTGCTAGTTCCTGCACATACGACTCAGGGGACGCTCTAGAGAATTGGCAAAACAAACTGCATGAAGTCTCTATGTGGAGGTGCACAAGAGTTTCAAGGTCTGTGTGATGGGTGAAGAATGAGCTACGAGAGCTACCCACCTATGAGGGTTTAGCTAACCTTGCGACCTTCTTAACTGATTTTGAAGGACTTGTAATGAACTCATAGCGTTTATCGGTGATAGATCATGCACTAAAAACTACACCCACTAGATGGTGGGGTGCACATAAGAAGTCTATAACTAATTGGCCACAGTGAAAAAGGTTGATGGAAGTTAGATTTGGTGAAGAGGTCACCCTTGTAAATCACAAGTATTCAAGGCTAGAAAACCCTGTTGAACATTTTAACCACTATCGCACGGTATTTGTAGAATACCCATGATAGGAGTGGGTCCATCATTTTATACATACATTGGAAATGACACCTAGGACCTGGTATACATCGATGGAATTGCGACAAGGAACCCAGGAGTGGGAAGGGCTTGCTAAGCAGTTCACACAAACATTCTAATTTGTTGATGAATTCCCTATAGTGCATGATGTGCTTCAAATGATAAAGGAAAATATATTCGCTGAAATCCCCGTTGAAGAGGCCAATTCTCACCAGTGCAGTGTGACCATTCAGCAATGGATGGCTTTCTACAATCTAGCTGGAGATCCATATGATGATCCCACTAACATAAACATACCAGAATCAGAAGGAAAACGCGAGGTAGAAGGGATTCGTATTTCAAGTCACCAGTTCCTTAAGCCTTTAAAAGTTAAGAAAGTAAACATTGGGTCGCCAGAGAACCCAATGTTCACCAATATAGGAGATTATTGGGATGAAGAGACAGTTGTGAAGATCATGGATTTATTGCATGAATATCAGGACCTATTCCCTACCAACTTCTCAGAAATGAAGGGGATAGTGGGAGACCTAGGGGAAATGAGAATACCCCTGAGACCAGATGCTAAACCCAGTAAGCAGTGACCATATACGATGAACCCCAAGTACAAGGAAAGGTTAAAAGTAGAATTGGATCGTATGCTCGATGCAGGAAACATTGAACCTGTTGAGGAGTCAGAATGGATCATCCCTATAGTGATCCAGGATAAGAAAACAACCAGTGAAGTAAGGATCTGTGCCAACTTAAGGAATTTGAATGACACATGCTTGCATGATCCATTCCCAACACCATTTACAGATGAAGTACTTAAAATTGTCAGAGGGAAAGAGATGTATTCATTTAATGATGGCTTTTTGGGCTATCATCAAGTCAGAATCGCGAAGGAGGATGTGGTGTCCCTAACCTTGAGATAAGGCCGAAGGTGCTAAAATTAATACTAACTAAGTTTTAATAACAAAGGATATAGATAAATTACTATTCAATCTGACTAACCATTCACCCAAATAAATTAAATTCTAGAGATTCAATTATAACTAAAGTTTGCGACATTTAATTACACCACTTAATTAAATAATTAATTGTGACACTCAATTAATAATTTCCAAAGTGCAAGATAAATCTCATAATTGAAACAAGAACATCAATAATACATGATAAACATCATATTCATTGTGAATATCTAGTCTATGTATTTTGGGTTTGTTTGATAGCATAGTTTATAAATAACCAAGTATTGATGTCATTTATTATTTGCAAATTAATCTAATTTTTCGGTGTTATTATGTGTGTGATTTTAGTGAGCATAAAAATTAAGAAAAACCACATATCATGGAGCATAAATAGGCTGCAATATATAGCCACACCGAAACCGTAGAAAACAAGAACACTGGTTGCAACTACAACCCTCAAAATTGACTCCCGATGATTGTCCCCTACAGTCATCTCTCACTAATAAAAATCAGATCGTATGGCTGCCACCCTATAGCCATCGATTAATTTTACATATAGAATACATATCCTATCCTCAGATGTACAACTAAGATCAATCATGCAACAAATTTATTTACAATAAAATGACAGGTGTGCTCATCTTGTCACTAGAAAGCCGTCAGACCAGAATAAACATATATTGGTCATCCAGAAAGCTTTTTCAATGAAACGAAAGGTGTGGGTCACTAGAAACACTGCTCCAGATGAAATGGAATAGGTCTCACAACATAGAAATGATCATATATGGTCGAACCAGATCATATGGTTGCGCCCCTCTCAATAAAAAGGAGCCAAAATTACAATTTTTGGTTATGAAGAAGAAGAATAGAAAGAAGGTAACAAGAATAGAAACTAAATTACATAATATATGAGATTCATCCTTCCTCCATGTAGATCCTGAAATTCAATACATGAACACTCAAACAACCAATCAGCCATCATTGCACATATACCATATAAAATAATGTAATGAAAACATAACATAAGAGAAATACTTATCTCAAATATAAGCAATTGGCTACAGTAGGACAACTTTCCTCCCATCCGTCAACACCGTCAATCCTTCCTCGCTTGAACAGGTCACCCCTGAGCTGAGACCATGGATCCATGGGTATATTGTGGCTTAGTCTCACTACTCTTGAATCTACCTCTTTCGATATATACAACACTACCCACTACCACTTTCATGTCCGTCTCCACTACCTATGGGATGTGACCTAGCTCACCATTCCCATTTCCTGGCTTTCTGTGTGAGAACCTGGACTAGTAGAGTGATTTAATGGAATAAAGGTAAAAACTAGACTCATTATAAGTCTCTACACACTCTCAATAATATCAACATTCCCAGCATGATTGGATAGCATAAATCACATGGTCTAAAGCTCGAGATTAACTTCAACAAGGAGATGGCATATGTATTTATAGGATAAGGAGGACCACTCTAACCCAAATGGATCAACACAAATTATATAGAGGTAATTTTTAAGCTTAATCATGGATAATTAACTTGAATTAGTGGAGTGGTGTCTTAGTGAAAGAATTCCCTTTCCCGAATCAGCACCATGAGGAGGAGTTACCCAAAAAATATGGAGTGGAGCCATGAAGAGCACATGGAGGCACACTAATGCATAAAAGGGGTTAAAAAAAATCAAGTAGGTCTGAATAGGTGAGATAGGGCATCCAATGGGATCATAAATATCATGGAAGCACAAAAATAGGATCATCAATGCATGGTGTAAGAGTGGAAGCTAGAAAATAGCTTATAGCCCTAAAAACTATGAAAAGGGCTCATAAATGACCATAACCACATAAATTTCAGGGAATATATTCCCAAGGAGGGTTTCCTATGAAATATGGGCCCACTAAGGTGTGCACAATATGCAAAAATATCTCAATAGTCCATAATTATTGAGAATAGGGTTCCTTGTACAAGGTTTGGGTGACAAACATTATTAATCTCACCAAGGTGCAAATATGAATTGAGATGGAAAAAGTTAATTCAAAAACAAGTTATAATGCACTAGGGATGCCCCCATTCCCCCTCACTTTGTGGAATCCATGGTCCCCCATACTCTTTTAGTTTCCTTTTTTGAGTCAAGTGTTTATTTAATCAATCACTAACAACATTCAAAGATAGCAGGGATTCTAGTAATAACATTAACATTAATAATAGCACCAAAGTACAAGGTCATGTTATCAAACATTAATAATAAGTCCTTAATTAAATTAATCATGAAAAGGATCAAATTCCAAAATCATATATAATATCATAATTCCATAATGCAAGAGAACATAAGATACATGAAGGATCATAAGTCTGGGGCTTAACAACTAGGGTTTTACATATCCCTCCCCCTTAAAAAATGCATCGTCCTCAATGCATATTACATACATGCCACAAAATTTCAAAATATATGAGGGTAGTCTTCCCTCATGGTATCCTCCATCTCCTAAGTGGCATCCGCAGGACTGTAATGGGTCCATTGGACCTTTACTTGTCTAATTTCTCGATTCCAAAGCAGCTTGACCTTGCTGCCCAAAATGGAAACAGGTTGTACTAGAAAATACCCTTCCAGTTCCACCTGGATCATAATGCATTCAATCACATTATTAGTACCATGTTCATACATATATCTATATATCAATAAATAAAATAAAATAACTCTAGTTACCTGGATCACATTCCAATCAATTACATGGTTAGTATCAGGTATATTCTTTTTCAATAAAGACACATGAAACACATTATGTACTCTAATGCAAGTAGGTAGGGCCAAATCATAAGAAACGTGTCCTATCTTAGATAAGACCTTAAAAGGTCCACGATATCTGGCAGCTAGCTTGGAGCAATTTCCCAAGTTTAAGGAACTCTTCTTGGGTCTGACTTTCAAAAACACATGATCCCCAACTTGAAACTGTCTGGCGTTCCTATTCTCACCTTAATTATTTTTCTACCTGTCTTGAGCTACCTTTAGATTATGCTTTATCTTAACCATTTGATCCTCCATATCCTTTAATAATTTAGGTCCAACAATGACTCTATCTATTGGGTTATCCCAACTGATGGGAGTATTACACTTCCTTCCATACATGGCCTCGAAAGGAATCATCTTCAAAGAGGAATGATATCCATTATTATAAGCAAATTCCATCAAGTGTAAATAATCTTCCCACTTATATGGTTGATCCATCACATACATCCTTAACATATCTTCAATTAGTTGGTTAACTCTTTTTGTTTGTCCATTTGTCTGAGGGTGGTATGTTGTACTCATGTTTAGACTTGTACCAAACCCTTCAAACAATCCTTTCCAAAATTTAGAAGTAAATTTTGAATCTCTGTCTGATACTATAGCCTTCGGAATACCATGCAATATGGCTACTTCTTTCATGTAAATATTTGCATTGTTAGTTGCTTTGTGAGTTGTCTTTACTGGAATGAAGTGTGCTACCTTAGTCAACTTATCTACCACAACCATGATTGCATCATTTTGCAATATCATCTTAGGTAACTTGGTGATGAAATCCATCGTCACTGCATCCCATTTCCATTTTGGTATAGGAAAGGGTTTCAACAATCCCGTTGGATTTTGATGCTCAAATTTAACTTTTTGGCATTCCATGCACCAAGCTATATATTCTGCAACATCATTCTTCATCCCTGGCCAATAGTATTGTTTCCTTACTCCTGCTACTGTTTTCTGATAACCTGAATGTACGACATAAGGGACATCATGTGTTTCCTTCATAACCATATTCCTTATATCTCCAACATCAAGCACATAAATTCTATCTCTGTGCATGAGTATCCCATTTTCATTAAACTTATACTTATCAAATTTGTGTGGAATTTTCTATTGTTTCAACCCTTCTTTCACCTGCTGATAAAGTTCATCTGTAACACTGGCTTCAATGATCTTATCCTTCAAATTTGATGTGCTAGTGTTGATAGCTACTACATGCATCACATGCATCTTCCTACTAAGTGCATTGGCTACTTTATTTTCCTTTTCTTTGATATGCTTGTCAATGTCAAATTCATATTCACATAATAATTCCATCCACCTCCTTTGTCTTGCATTCAAATTGGGTTGCTCAAACAAGTATTTTAACCCATCGTGGTCAATTCTCAACTCAAACTTTTTACCCATTAGATAATGTCTCCACATATTCAAAGCATGGATGATAGATGCAAGCTATAATTCATGGCTGGCATAGTTCTGCTCATGTTGCTTCAACTTTATATATTGATAATTGATCACATTCCCATCCTGCATTAATACTCCACCAATGCCTTGCTTTCATGCATCTGTGCATACCACAAAGTTTCCTTCGGGGTCCGAAATTTTTAGCACCGGTGCACTGGTAAACATTTCCTTAAGTTTTTCAAAATTATCTTCACACTTAGAAGTCCAATCCAACTTCACACCTTTCTTTTGCAAAGATTTGATAGGATGAGATAACTTCGAGAATCCTTCGATGAAACTTTGGTAGTAGCCACCTAACCCCATGAAGGATCTGACTTCTGATACATTCTTAGGTGTTGACCATTCCATAATGGCTCTTATCTTCTTAGGATCTACTGTAACACCTTCTTCAGATATGATATTCCCTAGGTAGTGGATTCTTTCTTGATAAAATGAACACTTGCTTAGTTTGACATACAACCGATGTTCTCTAAGCACTTGCATTACTATTCTTAGATGTTCTTCATGCTCTTCATTTGTCTTAGAATAGATAAGGATGTCATCCAAGAATACAATTACAAACTTATCTAAGTAATTTATGAAGACTCCATTCATTAAACACATGGATACTGCAAGTGCATTTTTTAAACCAAAAGGTACTAATGTGAACTCATAATGTCTATAGCTTGTTCTGAATGTTGTCTTACTAATATCCTCATCTGTCATCAACCCAAATGGCACTTCTCCGTTCGAGTGCCGACATTCCTTATGTTGGTACACAAAAGGGCATCTTAGGATTGAAGTTTGTCAAAACACTATAGATGGGCATGACATGAGGTGCATTTACCCTTGAACCAGCTTGCCATATTATTTTTCTAAGTGTTGAATGGCGTACGCGTGTTGTAGCTGCAAACTTTTTCCCAAATTTCTGGAAATTTTGGACCCCCCTTTTTTATTTTGTTTGCCCCACTCTGCTACGTGTTTATATTATTTGAGGCCTGTTTCTTGCTATTCGAGATGTCATTTGGGTCTGTGCATGGTTTTTTGGATTGTAAGGCTTAGCAGTTTTACTATGTTTATCGTTGAGGTATGAGACGAAATTATTATTTGTCGTTTCTCGAAGGTCAGCCCACATTTCATTATTGGAAAATAGACCTCATTTTTTATCTTTCCAGAATTTTTTTTGATCGGAGGCTGCAGGCTGATTGAATTCTGCCGTTGCAGCCCACGAGTAGACTAATCGCCCATTGGAATTTTTGTCCTGTTGTCGATATCATGTTCATTGTTTCTCCAATGTTGACTAGCCTGTGGATTTTCTTGACTGTAATACTTTCATCGTTGCGCATGTACAACTCTCTAACTATACAATGCCTCAGTAAGTCCCGCCCCAATGTTTTATCGCGCCAAGTTTTGATCTGTATTCTGATACCCCTAGACTGTTAGACTTCCACCATTGCGGCTTTACCGCGCACTAATCGTCTGATGTCTAGTGTTTCGATCCACCGATTGGGGTTTTTACATGCGCATTTCTAAATCATTTTCCCATCGATTGTCATGAGCTCGTCACTTTTTCCCTAGAGGACCTTCATGCTTCGTCTTTTTAGGTTGATGTTTACACGAGAAAGCCTGCTCCATTTTCCTTTTCTTTCAGTTTTCATTTGATTGGTATTATGTTTATATTTATTAAAGATAGTCAGAATAAATGATGAATTTTCATTTGATCATAGACAGACATGGGAGTTTTTTCTCATATCCCTTTGAAGATTATTGCGGCGAAGAAGATGCAGTTGGAGGACAAAGCAAGATAAAAAAAAAGCATAAGGCAGCAGAGTTGTTACTCAAGGAAAATAAAATAATAAGGGTCTGACGAGGGACCGATGAATGGTAGAATGTAATCATTAAAGAGCAAGGGACCTGGCTTGGGCGTTTCGTCGGTTACCTAGCAATATCCATTTTTATTAAAGTCTTTATTTAAAACGTAACGTGGAATCATGAGCCAAGGCAAGACGACAAGGTTGGAGATTGAAACGTTGAGGGGGCAACCAAAAGGTTGAGCTGGTTCTTGTATAAAGGGGAAAAGAGAGAAATAAAGGGGGATTTTTCCTAGAGAAACTTGTGAACCACTTTTTGTAATAGAAAATACTTCGTTTTACAATAATAAATTACAAATTTTTTCCTGTTGGAGAAAGTGCTGTGTGGAATGTTCAAATGTGATAAAATGAACAATGTTGAAGGGGAACTATTTTGTTTTCAGCTGTGTTTCATTAACTGTGAGAGCGTTCTAACTTTCTGAACCTATGTTCTTTTTTTAGTGTTCTCTGGTTTATTCTGTGATAATTTCCACTATGGGTAATGAATGTTTAAACAATTGACGAGCTATCTTGTCATGTGTATTTTATTCATGTTTATGTGTTTTGATCCTAAGAACAGCTATCTGTGATTTGTCTTAACATATGAACTGTATTACATTACTCATGAATTGATAATATTTCTCCCTAGGGATAGCTTAGTTAGCATTGTTTTCTAGTTGTGTGTGATTTAGATGCAAGAGAGTCTAAGACGAGAGGTAAGAACTTGTGCATCACATTGTGACCACTGCTTGCATTCTTCAACAATCTACATCTTAGATAGGCACTTGCATATCATACTTAAAGTCAAAATACAAAAATACATATGGTGGATCAGGCCACAACTGGTAAAACCCTTTGTTTTTGTTACTTGACCTCCGGTAGTCGGACGGCAAACCGGATGGATTCCCTACACCAAACAGTCACGGGATAGTTGGGAATGTTGAC
Organism: Pseudotsuga menziesii; assembly: GCA_001517045.1. Lineage (NCBI taxonomy): Eukaryota > Viridiplantae > Streptophyta > Pinopsida > Pinales > Pinaceae > Pseudotsuga > Pseudotsuga menziesii. Next base: position 600,886 of record LPNX010335771.1, on the reverse strand, counting down.
TAGGGAGAATCCCTTGTTGTTGCTGCCTGCGAATCTCCAGGCCTCAACATTTTTTTGGCACTAGAAGGAGGGCCTCCAGTGCATGGATGGCCAGGGAAATCCATTTCCTCGAAATAACTCCACCAGTGATGGTTTTGAAAGTAGTTTATTTCCTGATCCAAATACTGAAGAGAATAGAGAACATTTGTTTACTGTGGACAACCAAGTAGTAAATGATCTGAGAATACACACACAGGATTATGTAAAGAGTATTGGAGGATTATTCGTTATCCCTGATTTACCCCGAAGAGAATACAAGAAGAAAGACCATCCCATCTTGGAAGATTCAGTGTTGGTCAAAGATTTGGAAGAGTTAGTAGAAGTAGCTTTACAGGAAGTTGTTCAGCCTTTGAATCAAGTAGGGCCAAACACACCTTACTGTTCTCCTGTGCGGACTCCTATTTCTTCACCTCCTCACTCTCCACCTAGACTCATGGCAAGTGTAAATGCAAACTAGCCACCTAACCCGCCAAATCCACCACCGGCTTGGAAAGCCTGATCACCCCTGAACCTAACACCTCCGTTGCATGACTTACCTTAGGATTTCGAGAAGATGCTGCCTAAGTTTGATCTGAATGAGAAAATGTTAGTAGATGACCATTTACAAAGTTTTTATTTGGAAATAGAAGGGTTGAGGGCTGGAGAACATGAGGATGTCATTTGTAGACTTTTTCCGCATACCCTTAAAAGAGCAACAGCATCATGGTATTTTGGTTTGCCTGCAAACTCTATCCCAGACTGGGATACCTTTGAAAGGATTTTCAGAAGCAAATATGCAACCCAAAAAAATCATGCGGCTCTCATGAAAGGGTTGTGTGCCTTAAAGAATGAAATAAAAGAGAAGGTGCATGGTTTTACCCAAAGATTTGCAGTTTATCTTAAGAAATTTTCTGAAGCCGACAAACCCTCGGATAACATTCTGATTGAGTATTATACTTCAGCTCTAGGACCCGAGTTGGCTATGTTTGCCAAAATGAAATCCAAACCTACGCTAGCAGAAACTTATGAAGAATCTGAAAGAGTGGAGGCTGAAAAAGAAAGCATCGAAGACTATCCTGAGCAGTCGGGAGAAAAAAATGTTGGGAGGAAAGCTTTGTTATTTACTAAGCCTAAAGAGGATCAATCACCAGATTTCGAAGGAATGGAAAAGATGATGCAGAAGCTCTCTAACAGAATAATAGACTCGGAAAAGGAAAAGGGAGGCCAGAAGTTTTATAAGCCTTATTACAAAAAAAGGGAAGATAACAATCAATCCCAACCCCTTCCGCATAACCCTGCATCTATGAACTTAACGAAGGTAGGGATGGATAATTTTTGCACTTTTCACCAACAACCCCATTTTGAAAAGAATTGTCCTCAATGGATAAATTCAATGACGTTGTTAATGAACTAGCTTTTGGATTCCAAGTTAACCAAGGATAATGATGAAGAAGGAAAAGACAACAATCAATCAACAGAAGAACAAGAGGATGAGGCCATGGTTTTATGGGATTGAGTATCGTTGTTTGACGCCAAGGAAGAAAAGGATCTGAGCTATGAAGATATCTTTGAAACAAATATAACAATGAGACGTCAGGTGTTGATTAAGAAAAATAGTCTTGTGCTCCCAAAGATTAGGAGGCTTCAAAAGAATGTTAATAAATTTCAAAAAAACACCATAGCTAATAAAATTCTGGAATTTACCATCACCAATCAAAATCCTAGACAGATCAACATGCCTACTAAGCCCATTGAAGAAAAGATAAATAATGTTAAAATGAATCTCACGGAGCATAAGATGGATTATGACATTGTGGAGGATATAAAAAAGGTAAGGGCAAATATCTCGTTATTTGAGATGTGCAATGTGCCGTAGCAAAAAGAAAAGTTATTAAAAGCACTTGACGTATCGGAGGAGAAGCTGCCCACTGACAATCAGCCCCAAGAAGAAGAAATTGGTGAAGCAAGTGTGGGAGGTAATCCTAAATGCAAGACTCCACCTTTTCTCCTTACTTTTGAAATCTTCAACCACAACGTGCATAACTGCCTAGTAGACTTGGGGGCATTAGTCAACGTTATGCCACTGTCGGTCTGCAAAAAGATAAATGGGAAACCTAAACCATCTACCTGGAGGGTTATTCAATTGGATAGAACGAATGTGAAGGTAATTGGGGAAATGGAGGATGTTCTCATTTGCTTGTCTTCAAATGATAAGGTATATCAATTCATTGACATTGTGGTAGTTGACATACCTGAAGCTTATGGACTTGTCTTGAGTAGAGATTGGTCGACAAATATCAGTGAATTTTTTGCCTCGAAATGGTCACATATGTGTCTACCTTATAAAGGAATCCAAAATCAAATTAAAGTTTTAAGGGAGCCGCACATGAAACAAAATGTTACTCAATTCGAAGAAAAAAATGAACCAGTGAATTCGGTTTTGGGAAATTACTTTATTGAACTAGAACCAAAAAATTATCAAGCAAAAGAAGCCAGGGATGCGGCAGACTCTCAGCCTGATCTCCTTCGGTTCTCACAGGCTGATGAAATCAACTGTAAGATAGTAGATTTAACTATAGATGTAGGTATTGATTCACGCACAGTAGTGGTAAACAATTTTTGGACGCTTTTCTTTGATGGTTCTAAAACTTTGGAGGGGTCCGGAGCCAGCTGTGTCCTGATTGATCCTAAGAAAAATAAACATTTTCTTTCATGTAGGTTAGAATTTAAATGTACCAATAACACGGCTGAATATGAAGCACTAGTTCAGGGACTAAGAAAAGCAGTTGAATTAAAGATAGAAAATATGAAAGTGTATGGGGATTCTGAAATAATTGTAAAACAAATTCAAAATCAAATACATTGCATTTCTCCTCATTTAAAAGCTTATCAGAATGAAGTATGGGATTTGCTTAAATATTTTCATGCATTTAACATTGTATCGATTCCTAGACTTAAGAATGCGGCAGCTGACTTGTTGGCCACCTCAGCTGCGAGGCTTGTGCCCTCTAATAATCGGTGCTCTATTGAATTACTTTTCAGGCCTTCGGTTCCAAATATGATCACCAATCTATGAGTGTTTGATGATGATCAGCATATTCTAGAATTCCTAACAAATGAAGAGACCTTCAAAGGGGCGATTATTGATGATGAATAATATCAAGCCGAGCTAAAATTCGATAATTTTATTCCTAAAGGAGTCAGGACTTTGGAGTGAATGTTTGATTTAAACGAGAAATTCAGGAGGACAGTGAATGTGAAGACTCATAGCTCATCTCTATAGTTCAAGTTGATTAATTTGGGGACAAAAATTGAGCCTAAATATGTGAATTTGGGAAAGTGTTGCTCCCCAGGTGAAAGGAATAATTTCATCAATTTTTTCAAACAATACAAAGATGTTTTTTCTTGAACATATGCAGATTTGAAGACATGTGATACCAAAATTATTCAACATGTTATCCCCATCATATCTGGAATCAAACCTTATCAACAGCCTTTAAGGAAAATGCATCCAAAATTAGAGCCTTTGATTCAAAATGAAGTAAAAAAGCTGTTGGATGCTAGAATTATCTTCAAGGTTAGACACTCGAAATGGGTTTCAAATTTGGTACCGGTAAGGAAGAAATATGGAGAAATTAGACTATGTGTGGATTTTAGAAACTTAAATCACACTTCAAATAAAGACAAGTATCATGTCCCACCCATGGAACAGATATTGCAAATGGTTTCAGGTTTTGAATTATTCTCTTTATTAGATGGATTCTTAGGCTACAATCAAGTATTAGTCGCTGAAGAAGACAGACTTAAAACTACCTTCAGAACCAGATGGGGAACTTTTGCTTATAGAAGGATGCCCTTTGGACTCATAAACGCTAGAGCTACGTTCCAGAGGGATATGGACATAGCTTTTCGTGGTCTAATTGGTTGTAGTGTTGTAGTATACCTCGATGACATCATTATATTCTCAAAGAAAAGAGAGGAACATGCATTTCATCTAAAGCAGATTTTTGAACGCTACCGAAAATATGGTATCTCACTTAACCCCAAGAAGTGCGTATTTGTAGTTACTGAAGGTAAGTTACTGGGTCACATGGTTTCTAAGAAGGGGATCCCCATAGACCCAAAAAGGGTCAAAGCTATCGAACAGATTCCCTTGCCCCATAATAAAAAGGGCATGCAATCATTTATGGGGACAATAAACTTTGTGCAAAGATTTGTGCCAGATTTCGCTCAAATTGTTAAACCTTTGAAGCAAATGGTAAAGCAAAGTGTACAATTCAAGTGGAGTGATGTAGAGAAGAATGAATTTAGTAAAATAAAGACAGCGGTTGCACACGCACCCTCCCTCAAGAGTCCATATTTTGAGAAGGATTTTATTCTGTACACTTTCACATCTGACGATTCACTAGCAGCGGTGCTTACCCAGAAGGAAGATGGGGGAGATGAGTTCCCTATATCATTTATGAGCACTGGTCTGCAAGGTGCTGAATTGAATTACCCAGCTGTGGATAAACAAGCTTACGCAGTGTTCAAAGCGGTAAAACAATTCAGACCATATATACTTAAGAACCGGACAAAGGTAATAGTTCCACACCCAGCTGTGAGGTCTCTTTTCATGCAAAAGGAGTTAGGAGAAAGAAGAGGCAACTGGGTAACAGCTCTACAGGAGTATGACCTCGAATTCAGGCCAGCCTCCATAGTTAGAGGCCAAGGATTGTACAAACTAATGACTGAAAGTAAAGACAATGAAGAACATGACTGGGAAGGCGAAGCTGAGTTACATTTGATGGGTGTATGTCCTCTTTTCATAGCTCTGGACTCCTGGTATCGAGACCTTGTGCATTACCTTCAAGCAGGATTGTTACCGAAACATTGGAATTCCAAGCAAAGAAGAGCACTGCATCTTAAATCAGCCTCATATCAGATTATTGAAGGAATATTATTCAGAAAGAATTATGATGGAGTTCTTCTTATATGCTTAGAAAAAGAAGATGTGAAGAAGGTCATGATAGATTTACATGATGGGCCTACTGGAGGACATTTCTCCGGAGATACTACAGCCCATAAAATTCTCAAAGCTGGATACTATTGGCCCACACTATTCAAAGATGCACATGCCCATGTCAAAAAGTGCGACATTTGTCAAAGGTGTGGTGGAAGACAAGTTAAAGCAGCAGGACCATTAAAGCCTGTGATGATAACAAAACCTTTTGAGCAGTGGGGGATGGATATCATTGGAGAGATAAAGCCAAATTCTTCCCTGCAACACAAGTATATTCTGACGACAACTGATTACTTCACTCATTGGGTCAAAGCCATTCCGTTGCGCAAAGTGAATGAAGATGCGGTCATGGATTTCTTGCAAGATCATATTATGACCAGGTTTGGAGTTCCAATTTCTCTAGTTTTTGATAACGCTACTTATTTTTCCTCTATTAGATTAACTTCATTTGCTCATGAAAAGGGAATTAAGTTGCATTACTCAGCAAATTATTATCTGCAAGGAAATGGTTTGGCTGAATCTTCGAACAAAAAAATGATTAGAATCTTAAAGAAGACTGTGATAGAAAACTAGAGAAGTTGGCATTCAGCATTACCAAATGCTCTTTGAGCTGACAGGGTCACCCCCAAGACTTCGTTAGGTGTGTCCCCATATACCCTTGTTTATGGAAAAGAGGCCATTCTACCCCCCAATATCATGCTACCCTCTTCCATAATCGCTCAAGAATCTAGAGGATCAGATAATGAAGTCTTGCAGATGAGGATACATAGTCTTTTGAAGGCAGAGGAATCTAGATCCAAGACCAGAGAATGTTTTAAACAAAAACAGGAGGTAGTGAAGAGGTGGTTTGATAAGCACAAAGCTGGAACAAAAGAATTTGAGGTGGGAGATTTGGTTCTCAAGTGGGATCAACCTCATGATGAGAAAGGAAAACAAATGAAATTTCAACAGTTATGGGTAGGCCCTTTCCAGATTGTAGCAAAGCTTGGCCCCTCAACCTATAAGTTGCAGGATTTACAGGGATGGGAAGAGAACTTACCAGTAAATGGTTTAGTTCTTAAGCCTTATTTTTCTTGATTTGGTTTTATTTTGTTCCTTTTTTGTATATAAATAATTGACTTGTTTTTCCACTTTGATTTGTTCTTTTCCTTTTTGTTTAGAGTGTTTTTCTCCTGATTCCAATAAAAGAAGCGAACTCTTGGTTGCATGGAGAGCATCAGAACCCTTGATAAACTTAGATGCTTTGGGCGTTAGACTGTTTGAATCTATTGGAATTTCTTCTATTAAGTAGTTTTCCTAAAATGTCTATGAACACATTGAGGTCCAGCGTAATCCCTGAAATAACTCGGAATCAAAAGGTCTGGAATACTTTTTCGAGGCTCCATCCATTTCACATCTAAAACATCCTAGGGGGTGACAACAAAAGATCCATGGAAGAGCAAGGTAAACAATATATTATATCTAAATGATCCCATGCTAGGAATTGAAAGCTAAATGGCTAATAAGAGTTAGAACTCCTAAGAAATGCAAATATTCATCAAAACAAAGTACTTAATTATATGGGTACATCCTAGCTAAAGCTCTTCTCCGTCCATGAGCTGAAAAGTAAATACGTCTCTCACACAAAAGGACACTATGGATAGAAGATCCTGAATAAAATTCAGAAAGAAAGGCATATGGAGGACTCCAAAGAACAAAAAGTTCAAAAGGCACAAAAGTGCAATTGGCATGGGAATGGGGAACAAACGAATATTTCTATTCACCATGTGTTCCAATCCTGTGGCATGTAAGCTGGAAGCTACCCAAAGATAAAGTTAAAATAAATCCGCCTACTTAAGCCTCGAAAGAGTTATCCTGACCTTGAGGTTTTGGTTTCCATTCCCAAAAAAATGGATTATCATCAATGATTACGGGTTCATATATGTGATGTTATGGGAATCCAGACATCTAGAAGAATTCAGCATGTCGGTTTCACTGCTAAACAGTCTATTGCTCAAGGAGGGGTTTATTTAGAGATCTGGATTCACCAATGAGCTGCCAATTGTTGCAACTGCAACTTTTTCCCAAATTTCTGGAAATTTTGGACCCTCCTTTTTTATTTTGTTTGCCCCACTCTGCTACGTGTTTGGATTATTTGAGGCTTGTTTCTTGCTATTCGAGATGTTGTTTGGGTCTATGCATGGTTTTTTGGACTGTAAGGCTTAGCAGTTTTACTATTTTTATCGTTGAGGTATGAGACGGAATTGTTATTTGTTGTTTTTCAAAGGTCAACCCGCTTTTCATTATTGGAAAATAGACCTCGTTTTTTATCTTTCCAGAAATATTTTTGATCAGAGGCCGTAGGCTGATTGAATTCCTCCATTGCGGCCCACGAATAGACTAATCACCCATCGAAATGTTTGTCCTATCGCCGATATATTGTTCATTGTTTCTCCGATGTTGACTAGCCTGTGGATATTCTTGACTGTAAGACTTTCCCCGTTGCGGATGTACAACGCTCTAACTATCCAATGCCTTAGTAAGTCCCGCCCCGATGTTTTATCGCATCGAGTTTTGATGTGTATTCCGAAACCCCTAGACTGTTAGACTTCCACTGTTGCGGCTTTACTACGCACTAATCGTCCGATGTCTAGTGTTCCAATCCATTGATGGGGGTTTTTATATTCGCGTTTCTAAATCATTTTCCCGCCGATTTTCATGAGCTCGTCACTTTTTCCCTAGAGGACCTTCGTGCTTCATCGTTTTAGGTTGATGTTTACACGAGAAAGCCTACTCCATTTTCCTTTTCTTTCAGTTTTCATTTGATTGGTATTATGCTTATATTTATTGAAGATAGTCAAAAGAAATGATGAATTTTCATTTGATCGCAAACAGACATGGGATTTTTTTCTCAGATCCCTTTAAAGATTATTGCGACAAAGAAGATGCAGTTGGAGGACAAAGCAGGATAAAAAAAGCATAAGGCAGCAGAGTTGTTACTCGAGGAAAATAAAATAATAAGGGTCTGACGAGGGACCGATGAATGGTATAATGTAATCATTAAAGAGCAAGGGCCTTGGCTTGGGAGTTTCGTTGGTTACCTAGAGGTATTCGTTTTTATTAAAGTCTTTATTTAAAACGTAACGTGGAATCATGAGCCAAGGCAAGATGACAAAGCTGGAGATTGAAACGTTGAGGGGGCAACCGAAAGGTTGAGCTGGTTCTTGTATAAAGGGGAAAAGAGAGAAATAAAGGGGGATTTTTCCTGGAGAAACTTGTGAACCACTTGCTGTAATAGGAACTACTTCGTTTTACAATAATAAATTACAAATTTTTGCCTGTTGGAGAAAGTGCTGTGTGGAATGTTCAAATGTGATAAAATGAACAATGTTGAAGGGGAACTATTTCATTTTCAGCTGTGTTTCATTAACTGTGAGAGCGTTCTAACTTTCTGAACCTATGTTCTTTTTTGAGTGTTCTCTGGTTTATTCTGTGATAATTTCCACTATGGGTAATGAATGTTTAAACAATTGACGAGCTATCTTGTCATGTATATTTTATTCATGTTTATGTGTTTTGATCCTAATAATAGCTATCTATGATTTATCTTAACATATGAACTGTATTGCATTACTCATGAATTGATAATATTTCTCCCTATGGATAGCTTAGTTAGCATTGTTTTCTAGCTATGTGTGATTTAGATGCAAGAGAGTCTAAGACGAGAGGTAAGAACCTGCGCATCACATTGTGACTACTCCTTGCATTCTTCATCAATATTCATCTTAGATAGGCACTTGCATATCATACTTAAATTCAAAATACAAAAATACATATGGTGGACCATGCCGCAACCGGTAAAACCCTTTGTTTTTGTTACTTGACCTCCGGTAGCCGGACCGCAAACCAGACAGATTCCCTACACCAAACAGTCATGGGCTAGTTGGGAACGTTGACTAGGGAGAATCCCTTGCTGTTGCTGCCTACAAATTTCCAGGCCTCAACAATGCAACTATCCTCATTGCAAGTCGCGTATGTACGCGACTATTCCCATTGACAACTTGCGTAATGCACACGACTATCGCCATTGCAACCCGCGTACATCATCATACGCAGGTTTCCTTTAAGCAACTCACGTGTCATACATGGGTTTCCTATATTAATATTCACGTACATCTTGATTCGACATTAAAAAATATAAATCACGATTATTGGAGATTTGTTGGGCCGTAATCATTAACTATCCCAACTGTTTCAGCCTCCTCAACCTTCAAAACCACTCTATTTCCCAAAGTATAAATAGAGGCCTTAGGGAGGGAATTAATCAATCAAGTTTGGAGAGCAAATTTATGCTAGTGGTATATCTTCATAATTCTTGGAGTAGCAGAACTCAAAGTCCTTTGGTTGCAGAGGAGTCCTTGTCTCAGAAGTTGTGTTGTACTCTTATCTCATTCACTGATTGTTAATAAAGAGATTTCTTCTTCCATTATTGTGTTAAGTCTCTTTCATTTATCATGGTTGATGAATATTTTCAATTATACACTAGATATATTTTTTATCTAACCTCTCATATATACATGTATAAGATTGTACTTGGAGAATTTTCTCTATACAGGTGAAGGAGGTCCATCCCTGGAAGCTTTGGAGAGAAGCAGAGTGGAAGAAGATCAAGCTTGGATCAACCATCGGTAATAGGGTGAGTCAAGTATTTCTTCCTATTTCCTTTTTGTACTCTATTATGTGGAAATTGAACCCAGTGATAGATTAATTTTACTCACAACAATTAACAATTGATCATGCAAAATCACTCACAAAAGAGACTGAAATTGGAGCTAAACACTAAACTGTATTAAATCAGTGTACAATAGCCAACCCTGTAACATAATAGGTTGCTGAATAAATAAAATACATTAGGGATTCGAATGCATGAGGAGCAATTCGAATCTAGCATAAAGAAGGCTTACTAAAATTAAGCAAATCCCCCATAGGTGTAAAAAGTTGATCCCAAATCTGTCATGGAGCTCACGAATTAGCAAAATGGCTTAGGCAAGATAAAGAGTGATGGAATTAAAACTCATACATGATTTTCCAAGGAGAAAAGAGTGGAGGATGAAGAGGACAAAAAACTAGTTCACCTCACCTAGTCAAACTTTCCCTATTGCCTTAAAACACTGAAAAAGTAGGCAATAAAGCAGAAAAAGTAGAAGGGCACCTAGGAGACCAGGAATAAAGCAGAATTGATTCCTTGAGGTTTCCCAAGTGCTACATGGGTCAAATTAGGCAAGTTGGACCACTATAGATAGGTAATTGACAACTTGCATAAGGTGGGACACATGAACTAGGCAAATAAGACAAAAATAATTAAATTAATGTCTAAGGTAGTAAACTATGGGTTGATTATTCTAACACCCCCCCTTAAGCCTGAATTATGAGTAATATATTAGAAAATTATAGGGCCTAGAAACAAGGCTTAGTCACCCTTTTACATATTGCATGTCCATACAACCAAGGAAAGAGGAAAAACCAACTTGGGAAAATCCTCCCTTAGACATGGACTGTAAAACAAAATTTGGAAATCTTTTCTTCACTCATGCTTCATAGCATGATCAGAAATCCCCAGCAGTGATTTGAGATTGCTGAAGTTCTTCTCACAAAATGCTTTGGTGAAGATATCAGCTACTTGTTCTGAAGATGAACAGAAGAGTAGGTGAATGGTGCCATCATGCACAAGCTCTCTGATGTAGTGCATATGGATCTCAATGTGTTTGGTTCTCTGCTTCTAAACTGGATCTTTGTAGATTTGAATGGTACTCTGGTTATCACAGTAGATGGTATTTGAGTACTCTGATTCGAAGCCACACTCTCCAAGTAATCCCTGCAACCATAAACATTGAGTTGCTGCATTAACAACTCCTCTGTACTCTGCTTCTGTAGATGAGAGTGCAATGGCACTCTGTTTCTTGCTTGACCAGCTGATTGGCCCTTTTGCAAGCATGAACACATATCCTGATGTGGACTTTCTTTCTGTGCTATCAACTTCCCAATCACTTTCAGTAAATCCAATCAAATCAAGATCAGATTTTGCTTTATAGAATATCCCATGTGTCCTTGTTCCCTGAACAAAGTTAAGGATCCTTTTGGCTGCTTTCCAATGGATATCATGAGGCTGGTCCATGTATCTAGAAGCCACACTTACTGCATAAGAAATATCAGGTCTAGTATGTGTCAGATACAACAAACATCCAATCAATTGCCTATACAATGTATTGTTTACCATAGGTGAAGAATCAACTTCTTCCAGCTTCACTCCTGAAAGGAAAGGAGTTTTGCTTGCTTTGCAATCCTTCATTCTGAATTTGTTCAGCAAGTCCAAGGCATATTTGGACTGGTGCACCTTGATTCCATCTTTGTTTTGAGCAATCTCAAGCCCCAAAAAATGACTTAAGAGCCCCAAATCTGTCATGGAGAAGGCTTGGTTCATAGCACCCTTTAAGGAAGCAATCTCATTCTTTGAGCTTCCTGTAATGAGGAGGTCATCAACATATAACACAATGATCATTAATGAACCATTAAATAACTTCAAATAGACATTTGGATCTGATTTTCACCTGAAAAAAATTCAGTGATAGCAAGAAGCTATTGATCTTGGCATACCAAGCCCTGGGGGATTGCTTTAGCCCATACAATGACTTTCTCAACCTGCACACAAGAGAAGGGTTAGTAGCAAAACCTTGAGGCTGCTGAATATATATCTCTTCAGTGAGATCTCAATTCAGGAAGGCACATTTTACATCCATGTGATGTACCTCCCATTGCCTTGAGGCTGCAATGGCTAAGGCTAGCCTGATGGAATCCATCTTTGCCACTGGGGCAAAGGTCTCATTGTAATCTATGCCATGAACTTGTGAGTAGCCCTTGGCTACCAATATGTCCTTGTGCTTCAGTGGTGAACCATCAGCAGCAAATTTGGTCTTATAGACCCACTTACACTGGACTAACTTTCTCCCTGGGGGAAGATCCACTAGCTCCCATGTGTTGCTCTTCTGGAGTGAGTTGAACTCTTCTTTCATGGAATCTTGCCATATTGGATCTCCTGCTGCTTATTCATATGTTTTAGCATTATATTCCATCATCAAATAGCATTTTTCAGAAAACATAGGATCCTTCATGCACAGACCACTCTCAAATTGAGATCTATTCCTCCTTGGGTCATTGGGATCCCCAGCTAGCTCTCCTGCTGCATGTAGTGTCTTGGATGCCCATTTTGTCCTTGTAGGGCTTTTAGGTTCTGCAATAAACTCATCTCCATCAGACAAATCAGAATCATCATGTTCAACAAACTCTTTACTTACTTCCCGAGGTTCAGGTGGAGAAGAGGCTTCTCCAACTTCCACTGCTGCAAGGGGTTCTTCTTCAAACTGAACACACCTTTCGATGAAGGATTTGTTTGTGCTCAAATTTATCAGTTTGTACCCTTTTGAATATTTATATTATCCAACAAAAATACACTCTTGGCTTTGGGGTTGCAAAGCCTTCCTCTTCTTTGTTGGAATTCTAGCCCAAGCCTTTGAGCCAAAAATCCTGAAATGGGTCACATCTGGCTTGTGCCCACTCCATGCTTCGAAAGGAGTCATACCATCAAGTTGTTTATGAGGCACCCTATTCTGAATATAGGCTGCATATTTGATAGCTTCGTCCCAGTACTTTGGTGGCAAATTTTTTTCCTCCATCATGCATGTTGCCATCTCCTTCAGTGATCTGTTCTTCCTCTCAGCAAGACCATTTTGCTGTGGTGTGTAAGGGATAGAATGCTACATATGAATAACTGCATCTACACAATAATTAATAAACTCAGACTTGACATACTCACCACCATTTTCAGATCTGAGGACCTTGAGTTTCCTCCCATACTGGTTTTCAACCAAAGCCTTAAAGACTTTGAAGAGGCAAAAAACTTCAGACTTGTGTTTCAGGAAGTAAACCCAGCAATACTTGGAAAAGTCATCTATGAAATTCAATGCATATTTGGCCAGACTCATGGACATATGAGGGAATGGGCCAGAAACATCACTGTGGATCAGCTCGAGGGGTGCAGAGGTTCTCTCATGACTAGCTCTCTCAAATTTGTGCTCTGGGTGTTTTTCTAGGATACAACCTTGGCAGACTCCTTTGGAAAATTTTATCTTGGGAAACCCTATGACCATCTCTTTTTCACTAAGATCAGAAAGATACTTGTAATTTAGGTGGCCAAATATTTCATGCCAAAGCTTGCTAGCCTCATTAGCATGAATCAGAAGAGCAGAGGGGTTTGAGTAGGGTAGGAAGTGTGAGAACATGTATACCTTCTGAGCATGATTCACAACTCCTTTTGCAATGACTCTACCACTTGAGATCTCTATGATCTCAACTTCATCAGGGGAGAATATGACTTTCTTAGGAGACCCAGTGGGAGTCATCTGGTACACTGACAAGAGGTTGGAGGCAAGACCAGGCACATACAACACATTGCTGAATTGACCATGATCAAGATCAATCCTCCCTTTGCCCAAACTTTCAGTGAGAGAGTCATCTCCCAGTACTATAGGTGGTCCTTTCGACATGTCAAGTGAGGAGAAGGCCTCCTTGGTCGAAACCATGTGTCTTGAAGCTCTAGAATCAATGATAAAAATGGGTGAGCTTGATGTGCCAACAACCAATGCATGAACTCTCTCTCTTTCATCTGAACTTGATCCTCCTTCTCTCTTCTTTGAGCTGTCTGGAAGGGAGATGCCATTCTTCTCCAGGAGTTAGGTCAGCATGTCTATTTGCTTCTTCATACAAGAGCTTTCAGTGTGATTTCCCTTATTGCAGTATGCGCACTTGCTCATTTCACCTTTGTTTTTCTTCTTCTGGTAGTTCTTCTTAGAACCTTGTGGCTCCTCCGGAGACTGTTTCTTGTCTCTCTTTTGCTCAGGTGGCTTTTTAGCTTTCTTTTTGCTTTTTTTATCCTACTTTGAATCTCCAAAAATCATAGCTTGATCTTTGGATGGTTTGATGGTGCCCATCATCACCAGCTTATCCTGTTCTTGTGTGAGAGATTCCATGAAATATACAAGGATAGGCATCTTCCAAGTTTGAGCTGTCAGTTTTGTGGCATAGAAGGTAAAAAAAAACACTGAATAGTTAGGGCCTAGCTTCGAGAGAATGGACAGGATGAGCTGATCATCCTTCTTTTCGATCCCACACTGTTTCAGCTACAAAACAAGTGCTTTGAACTTGGAGAAATATAGTTGCAGGGATTCAAAGCTATTTGGAATCAGAGAAATCAGCTCATTTTCAATTTGATGTCCCCTCATCTCATCTATCTTTCCAAAAAGATCAGCAAGATTCTCCCATACTTCATTCGGTGATGTCAATCCATCAAGATGGAAAAGGAGGTCTCTGGAAATACTCAGACACAGGAGACCATAGGCCTCATCCCTCCTGTTGTGCCATTTTATCTTCTCTACAGCTGCATTGGGCTCTGCTTCTGTTGCCATAATCACCCTGTAGAGGCCTTTCACTCTCAACAGTATCTCCATCTCTGCTTTCCATTCAAATAAATTGAAGGGAGTCAAGATAGTTTTCTGTGATTGATCCATAACTTAGAAAATCTGTCCCGGCTGTCAGTAGAAGGCTCCCAGTCACTGATGTCGAACCTACAAAAAAATTTTGAAGGAGAGAAATCGATCTACAATGGCTCTGATACCATGTGGAAATTGAACCCAGTGATAGATTAATTTTACTCACAACAATTAACAATTGATCATGCAAAATCACTCACAAAAGAGAATGAAATTGGAGCTGAACACTAAACTGTATTAAATCAGTGTACAATAGCCAACCCTGTAACATAATAAGTTGCTGAATAAATAAAATACATCAGGGATTCGAATGCATGAGGATCAATTCGAATCTAGCATAAAGCAGGCTTACTAAAATTAAGCAAATCCCCCATAGGTGTAAAAAGTTGATCCCAAATCTGTCATGGAGCTCACGAATTAGAAAAATGGATTAGGCAAGATAAAGAGTGATGTAATGACAACTCAAACATGCTTTTCCAAGGAGAAAAGAGTGGAGGATGAAGAGGACAAAAAACTAGTTCACCTCACCTAGTCAAACTTTCCCTATTGCCTTAAAACACTGAAAAAGCAGGCAATAAAGCAGAAAAAACAGAAGGGCACCTAGGAGACCAGGAATAAAGTAGAATTGATTCCTTGAGGTTTCCCAAGCACTACATGTGTCAAATTAGGCAAGTTGGACCACTATGGATAGGTAATTGACAACTTGCATAAGGTGGGACACATGAACTAGGCAAATAAGGAAAAAATAATTAAATTAATGTCTAAGGTAGTAAACTATGGGTTGATTATTCTAACATATTAAAGCTGATTGTCTACAAGGTTAGTAGTAAGTTGGTAACCCTAGACCCTAGGTTACAAGGGTGTTTAATCCTGAACAACAGAACTGGCAACTCCACTGAGGACCCCAGCCTGTTGTGGGTTAGTTTTGTCGATCCTTTCTCAGTCTTTGCTTTGATTCAGTTTGTGGTGTTGTGTCTTGGTTTGGACTTATAATGGTGTTTGAAGACCTTCATAATTTTTCTTGTTTTTGAAAAGTTTTCCTTCTATACGCGGGTTGCTGTGCTACATAGTCGCGTACAAAGGTCTGTGTACGCGGGTTGTTGTGCTACACAGTCGCGTACAGAGGTCTATGCACACGGGTTGCTGTATTGGACAGTTGCGTATAGTACGCGGGTTGCTCCTATAGACAGTCGCGTACAATCCTGAGCAACAAAATTTTTGGGTAGGGTTGACCCCGTCCTTCTATAAATTTTGTCTTGCTTTATGGTCTTTAATATTGGCATTTCACTATAGGTTTGATATTCCAGTTAAACATACTTCATGATTTTCGATAAGCCCTTGAGTTTTTGTTGGTTGGATTGTCTTTCTTTTAGCATTTTGAAGTGGATTTTCCTGTTGGGTATAGGTCCAAGTGTCGCGTGTCTAAATCAGTGATAAGGGTTCTAGATACCTATATCCCATGCTATTTCCAAGTAGTTTTGTTTTGTCACTTGCCTTTGATTGATTTCAGTGATTTTTATTCATTGGGTCTTCCCAAGCTAGGTGTTTTCCAAGTCTTCCTTAGGTGGATGATATTTGGTTTCTTATAAGTCTGCTATACTTCATTTTGCTTACTTTATATAGTTAGATTATTCAAGCATACTCAAGAATCTTTGCATTTAGGTGCATAGTAATCTTTGAGGAATTTGAAAAGTGAAAAGAAAAGCATTGGAAACATTTGCATTTGAATTGCATATGGTAGTTTTACTTTAAGTTTTTAAATAAAATCTCAAAAATTACAAAAGTAGGTCTCAGTTTTCTCTTTCCTAGTTGCATTTTCATTAGTTCATATTTACAAAAAGAAAAAGAAGCTTGTTTTAAGTAGTGATAATTTGCTTTAGAATTGATTTATACACCTTTTTTTTACTTTTCTTATCAATTCAATAATATCATAGTCATTCACTCCACTTACCCTCTGATTAAGAACAGCCCTTAAAATGAACTCTATAATTTAAAATTTATTAGTAATTTTTGTTTTATAGGGTCATACATCTACTAGCTTAGGCTAGACTTGTGGGATAGGAAGTGTAAACTCCCCATAAGTACTTAAATTTATACGTAGTGGGCCAATCGATAGGTAAATCCTTCTCTTTATTGATAGTATCTGGGAAGCTCCTCTCAAACGGGAGTTAAGCACGAGTCGTGTGGAGGCATTGGACTGAGGAGATAACCCTCTGATTCCTTGTCAAAACGTAGACCAAGGTTTTTACGCATCTGGGGATTCTTTCCTAGACATATTTTCGGGCTTTGCTACCCTGCCCATGCGTATGAATCAGACCTTGCGACTGTCCCCGCGGACTATTTATATAGTTAAGGTAGACTCTAGTCTCTTGGACATCTAGGGTTCATACACAGGTAAACTGGAAGGATATTTCTGGTTCACCTTCGACAGGCTTGGAAGGTAACCCTTGTTGAAAGTGTAGGAGGGCAGTGGGTGATTCCTCCACTTGTTCCTAAGAACCTCTTAAAGGATGCCAAGAAATTGTCTCTCATATTTCTTCGGGAAAGCATATCTAACACCCTCGTGATTGTTGATACTTAAGGAAATTTTTTGTAGTTATTGCTCTATGGTTTGTCTGTGTTTTAGCCGACCTTGGGGTCTAAAGAGTCAAATTTACAATCGTGGAGGAGAAATCTATCAGAAGGTCATGAAGGTTGTAAAACCTTCCTCTGCTTATCACATTGGAACCTCCACCTCCCCCTTAAAGGCAGAGATTGGACACAAATGGTTCTTTTGAACCGATAGGAGTTAGTGAAGTTCTGGGTGAACCAGAACTTAGGGCAAACTGTTTTAATTTAAATACAGTTGAGATAGAAGACTTGCAGGCTGACGAGTTTGCAAGGAATTGTAATTCACCTCTAACTAACTTAAACGATCCTGTGATAGTTCAGGTTCGTCCTTTTGATCCACCTGTGATTGGTATCCCTATGGGTAGAATAATGTCTACTATAGGAGAAAGTTCTTTTAATTCCACCTCAGCCACTCTGGCTGAAGGGGTGCTACCTCCCTCAGTAGGTGCCCCTAGAACAAGTATACCTACTACACTTTTAACTCCAGCCAGCCGAGTGGTTCAACCACTAGCTCCCACAAGTCTAGCAGGTGCTTTTGGTGGTATGGTCACTGGGATTACTATTGTACCTACAGTTCCTGCTTCCTTCGCACACACTGCCCAGAGTGGTCCTATAGGATCCTTGGCTTTTGTCCAAGGATTTCCTTGGAATGGGGAGAATATTCCCCCATCCACTCCATATGTAGGCCCCACACCCTCATATGTAGGGGTGCAGTTTGGAAACACTAATCCTTATGGTCAAGGTTTTCAAACTCCAGTTTCAGCTCTGTTCACAAGCTCTCCCTTTTCGATTTTTAGCAGAGGGATACCTGCTCCTGTATTTCAAACCCCGGCTTCGACTAGGGCAGTCGGAACCTCTGATACTTCACCTCACATAAACAATACATTGGCTTATGGATGGAATCTTTTCCAAAGAAACCCATCCACTTCACAACCGGTAGCAGGGGGCAACCCCACCTTCACATATGGGAATATGGGGGCAAGTCCCTCTAATCCCCAAACTGGTACTTTTAGTGCTCCGGTTAGACCCAAGCTTCCATTCCTGGGAACGTTAAACTTTCCAGATTTGTCAAAACTAATGAGTGACCCGGTGAGACATGATCCCTCCTGGCCACCCATCCCTACCAAGTTGCCCTCAAATATCCCAAAATTCGAAGGCAAAGTTGGTGATGATCCTGGAGCTCATGCCACTACTTTCCATTTATGGTGCTCTTCCAACTCACTGAACAAGGATTCAGTTCGGTTGAGGCTTTTCCAAGGAACTTTGACAAGTACTACAGCAAAATGGTACATTGAATTGCCTTCTGCTGCGTTTAGCAGTTTTTGGGACTTGGCTAATGCATTCCTTAGTCACTTCCAGCTTCCTATCCCTTATGATTTCAAGACAGACTTGTTATCTACCTTTAGGAAAAACAAGGCCACTCATATTTTGGATCACATCCAAGAGTGGAGAAGATGGAAGAGCCTTATTAAAACTACTATACCTCCTAAGTTCTTATTAGAATGGTTCCTTAAATCCCTATTGCCTTATATATTTAAGGATGTATCTACTTCAGAAGTGATGAATGAGGAAGAAGCTATCCTCAGTACTCGGCATGCAAATAGATTTGATATATTCTTAGTCTGGTATATTATATGAGATTATCCATAAGGCACCGAGGCCAATGCACAATGCAAAGAAACCTAAGCCTGGACCCCGTACCGATGTTGTGGTTGGTTCCATGAATTCTCCCACTGTAAAATATTTGGCCAAACAACTCCATCAGCTGTCCGTCAAACATTCTATGGTGGAGGCAGCAAAGGCTGTGCCCTCACCCCAAAATGAAAATGTTTTTGCACAAACCTCTCAGAAGGGAAATCAATAGCCCAGTGGGAAAAAGAAGAGAGGAAAGAAGGGTGAGGGAAACTAAAACAAGAAAAAACCCACAAACAATGCTGATAGGGGCAAGAAAGAAAAGAAGAAGGTGAAATTCCCATGTAAGTTGTGCCATGAAGATCACCTAACCCATATATGTCCCCTTATGGAACAAGCTCAGAAGCTGTTAAAAGCCCAACAACCGGCTGTCCTGAAGGATCCTCTTCCCCAAGGACAGAATTCTGCTTCAGCTTCAAATGCAGCAGGGGGCACCCCAAATGCTCCCGAACCAAATTATATCAACATGGTTTGATCCAAGACTTTACTATAGACTAGGAACAAGAACTATGAAAAAGAGACCTCTGAGAAGGGTAAGTCGATAGGTGAAACTTCTAACCCTCTCACGATTGAGAAACCTGCCAAAATTATGCCAAAGATACCGAAAGGTGTCTTTAAGAAAACTTTCCATAGTCCTAATTCTAGGGCTACATAAAAATACTCTGTAGTTGAATACTTAGCCCAGAATCCTTGTGCAATGTCAGCTTTAGAGGTGTTACAGAGCTGTCCCACCCAGCGGGATGCACTCTTAACAGCCTTAGGTAGTATGGACTCATCGAGTCTCATGGCGAAATTTAATTTGTATGATGTCAAAATTCGCCTGCCATATCATGTAGCCTTATTGATAGATGTCATCCATGGTGGAAAGACCATTGGAAGGGCATTTATCAATGAGGGTGCTTCTACATGTGTTATGTCCTTGTCTTGTTGGAAAGCTCTTGGATCCCCATAATTGGTTTTGTCAAACACCCTACTGACTGCTTTCAACAGAAGGTCATTCCATCCACAAGGTATCCTACCGGATTTTGAAATTAAGTTGGCATGGAAAGTAGTGTCTGTTGAGCTAGAGGTGATTGATGCACCTTTGGATTATAACTTTTTCTTGGGGAGAAGTTGGACGTATGCCATGTCTGCTATTGCATCGACCATTTTTTGGGTGGTAGAATTTCCACACAAAGGGAAGTTGGTTACTGTTGACCAACTCATTTTTACTTGAAAAGGCTGCATGGAAACTAAGGAGTCCACCATACCATTGGTTGATCATGTTAGACCTACTTCAGAGAGCTTAGGGGCTGGAATGTACACATCATTGATGGGAACATTTGATCTTCCAGCTCCGATTAATTATATAGGTTCTACAAGTGTGGGGAATTCCATAGCTACAGTTGTTGATAGGACTGATCCTTGGGTTCCCCCTTCCCACCATGAACCTGAAGTGCCCTTATCTATAGCAGAAGTGGCTTATCAAGATATCATCCATACCACTATTGATCCCATTCCGGTCCCTCCCACAATCTCAGAGGAATTGGAAGAAGCCTATTTGCCTGCTTGGGAAGAGAACTCTTTGCATTCTAGAGATTACTTAGATATGGTTTTACCTTCGAATGAAGCCATTCCGGAAGCTATGTGTGGACGAGATAAGATCTGCGAAGATCTTCACTATCGATCCTATTTTCTTCCAGAGTTAAGTAGAATAGAGAACCAGGAGTTCCATATGAGACTGGAAAACAATGTTGATACGCCTATTAATCCCTTACCAAGGGAAGGAATGCTTGCTGAGGGGAACATGGAAAATATTTCCACTACTATCCCTATCAACATCTCTATAAACCCTAACATCGTGGAAAATGTACATATCGGCGTGAATTGCTCTCCGGAGGAGATTGTGATCTATACGGCCTTGTTTAAGGAATTCCACGATGTTTTTGCCTGGTCATATGAGGAGATACCAAGCATTGATCCATCAATAGTTGAGCACTAAATCCAAACATACCCTACTTCTAAACCTGTTCAGCAAAAGTTGAGACCTGTCAACCCGCGTAAAGCAGCGACAGTAAAGGCTGAAGTTGAGAAATTACTGAAAGCCGATTTCATTTATCCCGTAGCTTTGACAGAATGGGTATCCAACCCTGTTCATGTTGATAAAAATCAAGGGACCATACGTGTGTGTACTAACTTTCGAGATTTAAACAAAGCATGTTCTAAGGACAACTATCCCATGCCATTTATAGATCAAATTATTGATGCTTGTGCAGGAAGTGAAGTTTTTTCATTTATGGATGGTTTCTCTGGATATAATCAAATCCAAATTAAACTGGAAGACCAATATAAAATAGATTTCATTTGTCCTTGGGGTACCTTCGCGTACAAGAAAATGCCCTTTGGATTGAAAAATGTTGGGGCAACCTTTCAGCAGGAAATGAATTTTTCCTTTCACGACATTAAAGCCATTGTTGAACCCTACCTTGATGATCTACCAGCACATTCTCATAAGAGGATCAATCACCTAGATCACTTGCATTTGATTTTTGAACGATGCAGATACTATAAAATTCGCTTGAATCCCCACAAGTGAGTTTTCTGTGTTGATTCAGGGAGACTTCTCGGATTCATTGTTTCTAACAAAGGCATTCAGGTGGATCCTTTGAAAGTTGAGGCCATTGTAAATATTCCTCCTCCTTCTATTAGGCAGCTTCAGAGCCTGCAGAGGAAGTCCAATTTCCTTCAACGTTTTATTGTAAATTATGCCAAGATTACTAAAGGTTTCATGCACCTGTTAAAACAGGACACCCCATTTGTATGGGATGAAATTGCACAACTCGCGTTCGAGGCATTAAAGAGAGCTTTGTTGTCAGTGCCATTATTGTGTCCACCAGATTACACTAGGGATTTTATATTATATCTAGCCGCATCTGAGTCGACCATAGGTGTAGTCCTAGTCCAAGAGGACAATAAGCTCCAAGAGCATGTCATCTACTATATTAGTCGTGCTTTAGTCGGACCTGAACTTAGGTATTCCCACATAGAGAAGTTGGCCTTAGTAGCTGTATATGTTGTTCAGAGGTTACGTCACTACATCTTACTGAGGACCACGACGGTAGTGGTGGATGTTAATCCTTTTCAATATGTTTTGTCTCGATGGATAGTTGGAGGCAAATTCAACAAATGGATAGTCATTATACAAGAGTTTGACTTGGATTTTCAATCCACCAAATCCAAAAAATCCTTAGTTTTTGCTGAGCTCATTGCATAATTTCCAGTAGAGGAAGATGTAGTCATTGAAGAAGACTCATTCCCAGATGAGAATATATTTTTTATTTCCACCTCTGACCCCTGGTAAGAAGATATACTTATCTATATCCAGACTTTGAAGTACCTTGCAGCCTTCTCGCGGGAAGAACGACATAAACTATGCCTACATTCCAATAACTACCTCATTATAGGAGATACTTTATATCGTAGGGGGGTATATTCTGTTTTGCATCGATTTCTTACCCACGAGGAAGCAGAGATTGTCCTAAATGATGCCCATAGTGGAGCGTGTGGGGGTCATTTATCTGGGTTAGCAACGAACCAAAAGATATTATGTGCCAGTTATTTATGGCCCACGATCTTTAAATATTTTGTGGAAGCCATGAAGCATTGTCATCCTTGTCAGATTTACACCAGAAAGATGTGGTCGCATCCCGCTCCGTTATTTCCAGTCATCTCAGTGGGCCCCTTCATGAAGTGGGGGATAGATTACGTGACATGCAACCCAGTCTTAGCTAGGGGGCACAAATATATCATTGTCACTATAGATTATTTTATGAAATGGGCAGAAGTAATGGCCACCTTTAAAGATGACAGGGAAACTGTAGCTTTTTTCGTTTTCAACCAAATTATCACACGACTCGGTATCCCTAAGGTGGTTGTCACTGACCATGGCAGTCATTTCCAAAATAACATGATGACTGAATTGACCACTATGCTAGGGTTTAGACAAGAACATTCATCTTCGTTCTATCCTCAAGCAAATGGTCAAGTCGAGGCTGTTAATAAAACTTTGAATACTATTCTCAAACGTACTATTAATGCATCCCATTCCAACTGGCACATCATGTTGTATCCTACACTTTGGGCATATCGAACCAATGTGAAAACTGCTACAGGGTTTTCTCCTTTCCAACTCGTTCATGGAGTGGAAGTAATTACCCTGGTTGAATGTGAAATCCCATCCTTAAGAATTGCTAGTCATGTGTTACCTGATACGACTGAGCTGGAAGAACGTTTATTACATTTAGAACATCTAGATGAGCAGTGTAGAGATGCGCTGACAACAAACGAAGCTCATAAAAATAGGGTAAAAATCCAATACGATAAGTCAGTCAAGCCTCAGATTTTCTCTGAAGGGGAGCTTGTTTTGCTCTGGGATCAAGACAAAGAACCCCTGGGGGTAGGAAATTTCAGGTCTATGTGGTTAGGACCTTATGTCGTGTCAAAGGTGTTAAATAAGGGCGCATACGAATTGATTGATTTCGAAGGGAATAAGCTACCTGAGCCTAGAAATGGGTTCTACCTGAAAAAGTACTATGCTTAGGCTTAGCACTTTTTCCTATATTTTATTGTATGTATTTTTATGTACAATAGTTCATCGGTTTGTGTTTTTTATACAATATACTGGTTGTTACAGATGTCTTCCAAGTGGTTTGTAGGTTTCATTCATGGCGCAAGTCGCCACACTTATAATTTGGCTTCAGCTGCATGGGTCATTTATTCACCCTCAGGATAGTTAGTTGCCTCAGGAGGCACTTGCTTAGGTCCTGCTACCAATAATGTCATTGAATACAAGGCTGCCATTGAGATTTTATGGGATGCTTTGTTGTGTGGTATCACTCAGCTGGAAGTCCGAGTGGACTCTCAACTAGTGGTTTCCTAGCTCAATCGGTCTTATCAGGTGCAAAACCCTATTCTATTACGTCAGTTTATGAAAGTTAGGTTATTGGAAAGAAATTTTGAGTTCATTATATTTAATCATATTCCAAGAAATCAAAATTCATTAACTAATGCATATGCTAATTATATCTTGGATTGGCATTTAACACATTTTGCATAAAAAATATACAGCATACACATAAAAACAGTTGTAAATAAATCGACAAAAAATGTGTGTATATATGTGTGTGTGTGTGTGTGTGTGTGAATATTTTTACATATAGATAGGTTGAGTTTCTGATCCTCAGATCCAGTCATAACTATATAATATACAAAAAATATATAAAACATGGATCAAAGTCCATAAAATGCTCCTAAGTCTAAGCTTAACCACACTGGTCCCCCCGATCACCATGCGCTCGGGATTCTTCAACCTCCTTGGATTCAGCAGCCTCAACAACATCTATATGCACAAGTACTGCTCTGGCTACCCACCTCAAAAGGCATATCCATACAAGTGGTACACCAACCACTAGCTCCTGCATGACAGCAGGCATGTGATCAATCCATAAGGTAGGTACTTTCTGGGTAAGCCTGGCTAGCTTCCCCTCAAGAACCCTAATGAAACCCTGGTACTCGCCCAAAATAGGATGCACATACATGCGTGGACACCCAGCAGGTTGGACTGGTCCAATATCTGCATTTTGACATTTAAAAAAAAAGGATTAGAACTCTTATACATATGTATATATCTTTATAATTAAAATTCATAAAAATTTTGAAATTTTGAAATTTTGAAAATAAAAAATACCTGACTCTCCCCATGCTCCTCCAAAAGCGAGGACAAGGTCAGTATCACCTCGGAAATCTAACCCAGCATATGGAAACTGCTCCAAAGTTGGCAACTATCGCTCCCACCAAAAGTAGAAGTCGTTGTCATAGACACTTTGGATCGATCCACCACCTCCCTTACAGAGGAATATATCTCCCCACCTACTCAGCCTAGGCTGACAGGGAGAATGAACTGGTAATAGTACTGCAGGGCTCAAACCTGGCACTCTCTCAAAGAAAAAGGCTACTAACATGTTGGAATAACAAAAATTCTTCTGCCTGCCTCTTTTGCAGTCAAAGAGTTGTTTCCTCATTATCGGGATCACTCCCGAACACCATTCATATAGGGCCCCCTGCATACAGTCCACTGCTAGTCTCATTTGGTTCCGAGTTGTAAGGTGAAGTGATGATGACCCTACAACCCTCACTATAGTGCTCACCAATACCTGTAAAGGAAATTTGCGAATGTGAACAATACGGATGTAGCTACCCCTCTTTTGAGTGTCTGGCTCGCAGTATATGTCTATATAGTTTTGTACACTTAAAAGGTCACCGCCTCTACTAGTACCTTCCAAGTTCACCAGAGCTCCCCATCGTGATAAACTGGAAATGAAATTGACATCTTTCAATGTAACCTCTAGAAACTCACCTTGAAGGTCAAACATGCCTAGATCATGATCCCAATAATTTATCAAGAACTCTGAAAGGTGGACATTCGACCACATAGGTGAGGCACATAAAAATTTCAATAACCCACTTTGACATAAGACATTCACCATGGGGGCATCTTGTAGAGCTTCTTGGTCCATGTCATCATGTTCCCTCTCCCCCCACTCAAGCACCATCTTTCAATCTAATAACCAAGCAATTTCAAACCACTAGATTCATATAAAAATTTGAATTTTTGACCCTAGATATTATTTTTCTACCTCGCGCAGTGTACGCAACTATCCTTTGAGCAAGTCGCGTACTGTACGCAACTTTCCTTCAGGAAACCCGCATACAGAACACGTTTACATGATTATTAACATACCATACCTGTGTACACAATGTTCTTGCTTTGAGGGTGCTTGAAAACATAAAATTTGGGCTCAAATTTGAAAATTGTTTGGATCAAATGAAAGAGCATGGAGTGTAGTTTTACCTGACACTTGCAGTTTCGAGAATCGTCCACCGAATCGTCCACACCGAGCAATCAAAGGTAGAGGTAAAACTTGTCTTTTTATGGATAAAAATCAAATGGTGAGTTTTTTATTAATATTTTGAACTATTTATAGACAAATTATTTTCAAAGTGGGTTTTTTCCCTATAGTTCATATTTTTAAACTAATGCCATCTCTTTTCTTCCATGTGATAGGGTTTTGGTCATTTAAAGTTGTTTTTTGCTCATATAGGATGGTTTTTGGTCATTTCACATACATTCTGCATTTATACCTAATCCATCTTAATCCTAGCATTAACACTTCGACCACGGACTATGGTATCTTTAACCATTAGTTCCTTGTTTAATACCATTGTTCTTCCATGGATAGGACTTTCCTCCCATGAGTATCCTCATTTAGAACCTACTTTTTGTCTTCTGATACTCACGCTACAACTGTCATAGGTTCAAGGGAGTCTTCTTAGCTATTTTTCACACCAAATTGAGCCTCATTTTTGTCTCTTTTTACAAGATATTCCTTTATAGGACTCCCCACCCTTATGGAGTTTCTTTAGGCCCAGGTCTAACTCCTCAAAATAGACTTGACTGTTGAATAAACTTGTCTGTTAAAGCTCGTTAAGAATATGTGAATGGGCATCCAGATTGGTGGTAGGTTATCTCTTTCTTAGACCATGTGGAATAAAACGAGAAAGGATCACTCTCTTTTCTACGGAATTGAGAAGAGTATTCTGAGGTACAGGTTTATCACTTTTCCGAACCTGAGGGACTAAATTTACGGAAAAAGAACACCCAGTATGAGCTCAGTTTTCTCTTTTTCATGCTCTAGACCTAAACATGAAAAATATTATGAGTGTACTTTGTGTCTTTGTCATGCTCATTAAACACCAAGAACAAAGCATAAAGTTTATTGTTGTAAGCCCCATTTCTCGTACTCAAATGGATCTTTCTGAGTGATCTTGCTTTCCTTCACACTCGTAAAACTCAATCTATATGTTGCTCTCGAAAGAGCGTTGGGTAGGTGGTAATTTAACCTTTTTCGGACCTACTTGACTAAGTACGAAAAAGGTTCACCTTTTCTTCTACGGAAGTTAAGAGAGTTCTTCTGTGGTATTTTTTATACTTTTTCGGCCTCAAGGGACTAAATTGGACGAAAAAGGACCCCCTTGGAGTCTTCTTTAGAGTTTTTAGACTCTCTAAACATGAAAACACTAGGTGAGCATGTACTAGTTCGGGCTCATAAAATCCATGAATTAGTGACACTATCAAGCATTATTCCCTCTTCTCTTCAAGCTTGTCAAAAAATGAAGAGAGACTTGAGTTGACTTTCCTGGACTCGTTAAAATTTAATAGGGAAGATAAGGAAGAAGTTTTCTTTTGGTTCTCAGTCAGTGGTAGCATGTCTTCCTTGAAAATAGAACTCTTTGTCTTTTCCGATAGTCATATCTCGGTGTTCACTTTCAGTTCAGCTATTACTTCGATTTTCTTACTCCTCCTCTTGTCAGTTCTACCTGGGGAATCTGATAATGTCTCCTACATGGCAGATAATTCTAGTTGTGCTATCTGTAAAGTTAAAAGCTTCCTTGGGTCATCTCTGTGTCATGAACACTGCTCAAGGATTTAACCCTGTATCTAATCTATATCCTGATTCCATCATTGTCTTATCTGTTATTACTTGTGTCTCCCTTCCTTTACCCAGTTCCTAGTCACTCTTGTGATCCGTGGAAGGATCTATTTCCTTCCTCATCACAGTATGGTTTTGCATCAACACTTCCTGACGAAGGAGAACTAGAGTTTTGATGATCATACCTTAGGATTCACTTTCATTTTTGTGAATTCCTTTGCTTCAGTTGTCAATTATCACCTATTGGTTGACAATCTATTGAATCCTATCCATGTTTGACTTCAATAACATCTATTCACATGGATTGGATTGTACTGGTTCTTTGGGATTTTTTATGAAGACCTTAGTTTCATATCTATGGACTAAGTTGCGCAAGATTATGTTGTGGTCACTTACACAGCTTCGAGATCTTTGAAGACTCATCATTATTGTATATTGTGGCTTCGATCCACCTTTGTAATATATGTGGTCTTGTACCCGTACTATATGATGTACTCAAATATTGTAAAGGAGCTAGTGTTCCAGTATATTGAACATAGCGTCCTCGGATATGAATTTGTATATTGCATTATTATGTATTTGTTTCAAGTACTACCTCTGCTCCATTGGACTTTTGAGTTCTCCAAGATAATTATTATAATGTATTTCAGCCATCATTTCCCTCTGACCTCACACATTAGGGGGAATCTATTATCAACCCAAATGGCACTTCTCCGTTTGAGTGCCAACATTCCTTATGTTGGTACACAAAAGAACATCTTAGGATTGAAGTTTGTCAAAACACTATAGATGGGCATGACATGAGATGCATTTACCCTTGAACTAACTTGCCATATTATTTTTCTAAGTGTTGAATGGCATACGCGACTATCCTCATTGCAACTCGCATACGTACACGACTATTCCCATTGACAACTCGTGTACTGTACGTGACTATCACCATTGCAACCCGCGTACATTGGCATACGCGGGTTTCCTTTAAGCAACTCGCATGTCATATGCGGGTTGCCTATATTAATAGTCGTGTACATATTGATTCGACATTAAAAAATATAAATCACAATTAATGGAGATTAGTGGGGCCCTAATCATTAACTATCCCAACTGTTTCAACCTCCTCAACCTTCGAAACCACTCTATTTCCCAAAGTATAAATAGAGGCCTTAGGGAGGGCATTAATCAATCAAGTTTGGAGAGAAAAGTTATGCTGGTGGTATATCTTCAGAAGTCTTGGAGAAGCAAAACTCAGATTCCTTTGGTTGCAGAGGATTCCTTCTCTCAGAAGCCTGGTTGTACTCTTATCTCATTCACTGATTGTTAATAAAGAGAATTCTTCTTCCAATATTGTGTTGAGTCTCTTTCATGTATCATGGTTGATGAATATATTATATTATACACTAGATATATTGTTTATCTAGCCTCTCATATATACATGTATAAGATTGTACTTGGAGAATTTGCTCTTTGCAGGTGAAGGAGGTGCATCCCTGGAAGCTTTGGAGAGAAGCAGAGCGGAAGATGATCAAGCTTGGATCAACCATCGGTAATCTGGTGAGTCAAGTATTTCTTCCTATTTCCTTTCTATACTCTATTAAAGATGATTGTCTACAAGGTTAGTAGTAAGTCGGTAACCCCAGACCCTAGGTTACAAGGGTGTTTAATCCTGAACAACACCCTTGCAGTGGATTCTTCCTTGATAAAATGAACACTTGCTTAGTTTGACATACAACTGATGTTCTCTAAGCACTTGCATTACTATTGTTAGATGTTATTCATGCTCTTCATTTGTCTTAGAATAGATAAGGATGTCATCCAAGAATACAATTACAAATATAAGGATGTCATCCAAGAATACAATTACAAACTTATCTAAGTAATTTTTGAAGGCTCCATTCATTAAACACATGAATACTGCAAGTGCATTTGTTAAACCAAAAGGTACTATTGTGAACTCATAGTGTCCATACCTTGTTTTGAATGTTGTCTTACTAATATCCTCATCCTTAATTCTAATTTGGTGGTATCCCAAACTCAAATCTATTTTGGAAAACACCTTGGATCCTCTTAGTTGATCAAACAAGTGATCAATTATTGGTAAGGGGTACTTATTTTTAAGCGTTTCTTTGTTCAATTGTCTATAATCTATGCAAACTCTTAGAGTTCCATCTTTCTTCTTCATTAATAACACAGGAGCTCCCCAAGGTAAAGCATTGGGCCTTATGTAACCTTTGTTTAGTAGCTCCTCTAACTGCATTTGTAATTCCCTTAAATCTAGAGTACTCATTCTATAAGGTGCTTTGAATGAAGGTACTGTTCCTGGCACTAAGTCAATAGAAAATTCAATGTCCCTCTTAGGAGGTATTCCTGGCGGTTCTTGAAATATATCTGCAAAATTTTGTAGTATTTGATAATCCTGCAACTCTAGCTATTTTCCTTCTTTTGATTCTTCCACATGAATTGCATATCATTGAATCCCTTTATTAGAAACTTCTTCAATTGTAGAGTTGTGATCTTCCTTAGGGATATGGGTCTAGGTATTCCTTTTATTGTCACTTGGTTCCTTTATTCATCCAAACAAGTATAAGTTTTATTATGGCAATCCAAAACTGCATGGTGTGCATCCAACCAATCCATGCCAATCAATACATCATATGACCCCAAGGGTATGATGTTTAAGTCTTCAAATATTTTTATTCCATTCATTTCTAAAGGACACGCTTTTACACATTCAACGATTTTCCTCTTGGCTCCTGTAGCTATCTGTACTAGACTTGTTGTTTCAATTTTACTTTTCTTTAAATGACATTTCTCAACAAGATTAGGTGAAATGTAACTATTGCTAGCTCCCGATTCAATCAAAATAGTTATGGTTTTATTAGCAATCTTACCTACTACTTCAATCATTCGGGATTGGTGGTCAGCTTGCCTCTCGTCTAGGGATGCATAGATCCTTTGAACACTTCCACCTACATATCCAACATTTGAAGCCTCTTGAATGTTGTGAATGTTACTTTTCGTACGTGGGCACTGTCTAGAAAAGTGATTTTCCTTGCATATATAACATTCCACAGGTGATAATTTCCCTGAAGGATCTTCCTTTGACTGTCCTTATTGGTAAGAATTATTGTTTCTAAACTTTGAAGGCTGGAAACCTTTCTTTCTCTGCTCCTTCTTGTTATTCTTCATATCCTTCCAATTCTTCTGATATGGGGCCTTGCTCTTATTTTTTTTATATAAGTGTTTTGCCTTCCATATGGCATCCTTAAGGTTCTTTGGTCTATCATACTGGATTTTATCTCTATAAGATTTAGGAAGCCCACTTAGGAACCTTTGAATATTTAGCTTTGAATCTTTGATGAAGTTCGCATGGTTCAAAAGTTCTAGAAACTTTTTCTCATAGGCCTCCATAGTCATGCTTCCCAACTTACGCTCAAAGAATTCCTCCATCTTCTTGTCATAGTAGTGCTCAGAGAGGTATTCTTTCTGAAAGTATTTCTTAAAATTCCTCCAAGATATTTTGTCTTCATCGATATCTTTCAACTTGACCAGCTGATCCCGCTAGATAGTCCTTTACCTTGCATATGGTATATGGATACTCTTGCCTCCATATTAGGTGTATACTGATGAAACTAGAAGAATTTCCTAAGTCCTATCAACCATGCTTCAGCATCTTCTCCTTGCTTTACGTATACATCAAAATTTGGGGCTTGATTCTTCTTAACTCTCCTACTAGTTCATCCCGGGTAAACATCCTCTTCTTGTATCTCACTGGAGATCTTTCAGGACTTCTCTTTGTACTGCTTGATGCATACCCCTTCTTTCTCTCTGAGTGATAAGATCTCCTTGAAGATGATATAGAACTCACATAACCTCTTTTATGACTCTTTTCAGTGGATGTTTGGATGGTCTTCAATGATTTTATATCATTCATAAAATGCTCTTGGATATGAATTATTCTTTCATTATCCTCTCTACACTTCCTCAATGAATCCCCCAAGCTTAACGGTTCACTGCTCACCTTATGTCTAGTTGACCTTCTTCCCTCAAAAAAATCCTCTTTGGGACTATATGGTCTCCATCCTTCCTCAATATCCATCCCCAATCTTTGACTTCCTACTGTTGAACTTTCACTTGTTGAATACTTAGGCTTCACATGTTTGATTAAAATATCAGTTGTAGTAGTCACACCGCTTGCTCAATCAATCACTGGGAACTACAATGTATTAATTAATAACATTCTATTAGTAGACTACACATTAGTATAAGTTCATTATGATTAAAAAAAACACTTTTCTTCTTGTTTATAAACTAACTAGCCAACATTTCTAAGCTACAATCTACCTAGTTGGACAAGGGGCAGGGAACAAATCCTTCCAAAATTTCTCCTTACTGGGTGAACTTCAAGTCCACACCCATCCCAATATAATAGTTTAATTAACTAACTCACATGTGAAATTATATTAAGGTGCATTCATCCAAGCTATCTAATGCAAGTGCATGCTTACAAGGTAACTTGAAACTTCGCAGAAGGCCCAACAGACACAGTGTTGAAAGCTTAAGCTCATATACCACTTGTGATGTCCCTAACCTTGAGATAAGTCCAAAGGTGCTAAAATTAAGACTAACTAAGGTTTAGTAACAATGGATATAGATAAATTACTATTGATCTGACTAACCATTAACCCAAATAAATTAAATTCTAGAGATTCAATTATAACTAAATTTTGTGACATTTAATTATGCCACTTAATTAAATAATTAATTGTGACACTCAATTAATAATTTCCAAAGTGAAAGATAAATATCATAATTGAAACAAGAACATCAATAATACATGATAAACAACATATTCATTGTGAATATCTAGTCTATGTATTTTGGGTTTGTTTGATAGCATAGTTTATAAATAACCAAGTATTGATGTCATTTATTATTTGCAAATTAATCTACTTTTTCGGTGTTATTATGTGTGTGCTTTTAGTGATCA
Source organism: Pseudotsuga menziesii (assembly GCA_001517045.1). Taxonomy (NCBI): domain Eukaryota; kingdom Viridiplantae; phylum Streptophyta; class Pinopsida; order Pinales; family Pinaceae; genus Pseudotsuga; species Pseudotsuga menziesii. The sequence continues at coordinate 568,468 of LPNX010335771.1, read as the reverse complement.
TAAAAAGTAAGGAAAACCACATATTATGGAGCATACATATGCTGCAATATACATCCACACCGAAACCATAGCAAACAAGAACATTGGCTACAACTACAGTCCTCAAAATCAACTCCTGATGATTGTCACCTATAGTCATCTCTCACTAATAAAAATCAAATTGTATGGCTGCCACCCTCCAGCCATCGATTATTTTTACATATAGAATACATCTCTCATCCTCAGATATACAACTAAGATCAATCATGCAACAAAGCTATTTACAATAAAATGACAGGTGCACTCATCTTGTCACCAGAAAGCCGTTGGACCAAAATAAACATATCTTGGTCATCCAAAAAGATTTTTCAATGAAACAAAAGCTGTGGTTCACTGGAAATGCTGATCCAAGCACAATGGAATAGGTCTCACAATACATAAATGAGCATAGATGGTCGAAACAGCTCATATGTTTGCACCCCTCTCAATAAAAAAGAGCCAAAATTACAATTTTTGGTTATGAAGAAGAAGAATAGAAAGAAGGTAACGAGAATAGAAACTAAATTCCATAATATATGAGATTCATCCTTCCTCCATGTAGATCCTAACATTCTATACATGAACACTCAAAAAACCAATCAGCCATCATTGCACATATACCAAATAAAATAATGTAATGAAAACATAACATAAGAGAAATACTTATCTCAAATATAAGCAACCGGTTGCAGCAAGAAAACTTTCCTCCTAGCCGTAGACATCGTCAAGCCTTCCTCACTTGAACAAGTCACCCCTGAGATGAGGCCATGGATCCGCATATAGATTTTGGCTTAGTATCACTACTCTCAAAACTACCTCCTTCAATATATACAACACTTCCCACTACTACTTTCATGTTCGTCTCCACTTCCTATGGGATGTGACCTAGCTTGCCATTCCCATTTCCTGGATTTTTGTGTGAGAACCTTGACTAGTAGAGTGATATAATGAAAGAAAGGGAACAAATAGACTCATTCTAAGTCTCTACACACTCTTAATAATATCAACATTCCCAACACGATTGGATAGCATAAATCACATGGTCTAAAGCTCAAGATTAACTTCAACAAGGAGATGGCATATGTATTTATAGGATAAGGAGGACCACTCTAACCCAAATGGATAAACCCAAATTAGAGAGAGGTAAGTTGCAAGCTTCATCATGGATAATTAACTTGAATTAGTGGAGTGGTGGCTTAGTGAAAGGATTCCCTTTCCCGAATTAGCACCATGAGGAGGAGTTACGCAAAAACTATGGAGTGGAGCCATGAAGAGCACATGCAAGAACACTAATGCATAAAAGGGGTTACAAAACATCAAGGAGGTCGAAATAGGTGAGATAGGGCATCCAATGGGGTCATAAATATCATGGAAGCACAAAAATAGGATCATCAATGCATGGTGTAAGAGTGGAAGTTAGAAAATAGCTTACAACCCTAAAAACTAGGAAAATGGTTCATAAATGACCATAAACACATAAATGTGAGGGAATATATTCCAAAGGATGGTTCCCTATGCAATATGGGCCCACTAAGGTGTGCACAATATGAAAAAATATCTCCATTGCCCATAATGATTGAGAATAGGGTTCCTTCTACAAGGTTTGGGTGACGAACATTATTAATCTCACCAAGGTGCAAATATGAATTGGGATGGACAAAGTTAAGTCAACAATAAGTTATAAGATGCTAGGGATGTCCCCAATCCCCCTCGATTTGTGGAATCCATGGTCCCCCATATTCTTTTAGTTTCCTTTGTTGAGCTAGTTGTTTATTTAATCAATCATTAACATCATTCAAAGATAGCGGAGATTCTAGTAATAACATTAACATTGATAATAGCACCAAAGTACAAGGTCATGTTATCAAACATTAATAATAAGTCCTTAATTAAATTAATCATGAAAAGGATCAAAATTCCACAGTCATATAAAATATCATAAGTCCATAATGAAAGAGAACATAATTCACATGAAGGATCATAAGTCTAGGGCTTAACAACTAGGGTATTATAGAGGATCGCCATTAAACAACCTTCATCGTCGAATGGGTATGCTACGAGTGTACGGTAATTCCATTTGGACTCAAGAATGCACCTGCTATTTTTTCTAGAATAGTAGTCTCTGCTTTTAAAGATTTTATTCATAAATTTCTTGAGGTCTAATTTGATGATTGGACTATGTTTGGTTTAGTAATAGACCATATTGAGAGTCTGTGCATGATGATGGACCGTTGTTGTCGGTATTAGATCGCACTCAATTCTAAGAAATGTATTTTTTTGCACTGTTTGGTGTGTTGTTGTGTCATGTCATATGTCGCAATGGTATTTTGGTTGACCCAGAAAAGATTGAGATTATTCTCGACTTACCACCGCCTACATTAGTCACGTAGCTAAGATCAGTATTAGGACACACAGACTACTACAGAAAGTTCATCAGAGGATATGCAGTGATTACTGCACCAATGGAGAAATTGTTGAAGAAAGACGCAAAGTTTCAATGGATAGCAGCTTGCCAGGAAATATTGGATAAATTGAAGAAAGCAATGGCCATTGCACCAATACTTGTATTTCCGGACTAGAAGAAGGAGTTCCAAGTTCATGTCGACCTATTGCACTCGGCATAGTCTTGACACAACCAAGAGAGCATGCGCTCGACCACCCTATCGCTTTTGCTAGTAGAAAACTATCAACAACAGAAAATAACTACATAATGACAGAGAGAGAAGGCCTCGCTATGGTCTATGCACTTAAAAATTTCAAACACTATTTGTTGGGTGGGCATTTCTAGATACACTAACCATTCAGCGCTAAAATACCTAGTCAAAAATCTAGTGTTGGGGGGGAATATCTGTAGATGGCTTCTCCTCTTTTAGGAATTTGATTTTGAGGTCATTGTCAAACCTGGTCGACTACATGTCAGGCCAGAATACCTGTCAAGGTTAGAAAGTGGTGAAGATCCAACCAACCTGGAAGATAATTTTCCTGACGTGTAACTATTTGTGATCCACATGATGGAAGATTAGAACCATGAGTTTAATGCCATCATTCACTTTTTGAGCATAGGATATGCACCAAAAGGAATGTCAACTAATCAAAAGAAACACTTGGTCATCATAGCTTCTAATTATAAATTGATTACTGGGCATCTATAGAAGCTCAGCGCAGATGAAGTACTGCGTTACTCTGTCTTTAACTATAAATCACCATGGGTTATGAGTGAAGCATATGCTGGTGTCGCAGGAGGACACTACACGGGAAAAGAAACTGCGCGTAAGATATTGCAAGCAAGATTATGGTGTCCAACCATACACATGGATACTAAAAGAACAGGAAAACCATCGCACAGTGACGAGATGTTGCTTGCATCGCATATAACCCTTCAAGCATTCGAAAAGTGGGTAGTTGATTTTGTTGGACTGGTCAGCCCACCAAGAAAGATAACTGGTGCGCGCTACATCATCACTACAACAGACTATCTAACCAGATGGGCAGAAGCTGTGCCTGTTAAAGACTGTACCACTATGACTGCGGAAAAAATTTTGTTTGAAAACGTAGTAACTAGATTTGGCTATCCAAAGATACTTCTAAGTGACCAAGGTTCACATTTTGTTAACAAATTAATTGTTGAACTGACTACAGAATTTCAGATCCAGCATAATAAGACAACTCCATATCATCCTCAGGTGAATGGAATAGTTGAAGCTTTCAATAAGATTCTGGAGAATGCATTGACAAAGGTATGCAATATGCGTCGAGATGGTTGGGATCAGAAAGTCTTGGTTGTTCTATGGGTGTATCGCACAACTTGTAAGCGACTAATAGGGCACACCCCATTCAGGCTAGTATATGTACAAGAGGCAGTTGTGCCAGTGGAATATATTGTACTGAGTCTTAGAATTGTTGCATAGACGGAGATGACTAAGGGATATGTTGTTGAAAGGAGGTTTTCACAACTTGTTCAAATGGAAGAAGAATGCTTTGTCACAAGTTTCCATCAGAAAGTTGAGAAGCAGCAATAGAAAGCATGGCATGATTGTCATACCAGGGTTAAGCCATTCGAAGTCAGAGGACTTATGTTGTTGTATGACAGCAAATTTTTCAAACATCTGGGCAAGTTGAAGACACATTGTCTAGGGCCATATGTGATGATGCACATCATTGACGCGGATGCAGTAAACCTGTAGAAGCTAGATGGTACGTATGTCGTGGGTATGGTGAATGAAACTCGCCTGAAACTGTACTACGAAAGCCATAACATTCCTGGCTAGAATCGCACCGTGCAAGAAAAAAAAAGAGAGAGAAGGGCTGAAAGACGTAAAAATTGTTCCGTCGCATGTCTGTGATGGAACCACTACAAAGAACAAGAAAAAGAGCCAAGTGCATGAAACAACAAAAAAGTGTCATAAAAAGGCAGAAAGTACTACAAAAAGTGGAAATGATAAACTGGATGACATTAAAGTGAAAATATCCATTAAATATTTGGGCGACTATGACAACTAAGTGTCATTAATTCGATGAGATACGAGGAGAATGAAGGCATCATTAAGGTCACATCTGATGGATCTGTCATAACTGCTCTGACAAGTATAGCGTAGTACTCAAGTTAACGACTTAATGAAGGAACTTGTTGGCCAAGAATCCCATGTGACTGATTAGACATCAACCTCCCATTGCATGACAACTACAGGACGCATTCAAGGGTATAAGTGCAAGGCTTCGCCATCAAGCATTCTTTTACGAACACAGAGCGAGCAAGAGAGAACCAGAGCCGAGCATTTGCAAATCCAAATCCTATCACCCCCCTATTAGCAAATTGACACCCATGGTAATTGAGATCCCCAGTGAGAGTGAGCTATCTTATGAAACCGTTATCTCCGGTTTCCCAATCGACAAGGAAGAAGAAGTAGAATCACCACAAGTATAGCAACCAGGAATGCAAGAAATCACTGATCTAGTGGTGAGAACTAGGAAGAAACCTACCACTACAGCCACTCCCGCTAATATCCCAACCCCTAGTTCGCACCTTGTGTCAAACCTAGTTCAGGGATCATCAACTGCAGCTGCAGCTGCGCAACCAGTTAGAGAGCTAGTACATGCTAGACAAATCATACCTAGACAGTCATCCCAGCCCGGGACGACAACAAAACGGAAGGATAAGGTTGGTTCGAGCAATACCGGCAAAGCCCCAATGGTGGAAGACCCAGCGGAGGATGAACTCATGCAGGAAGACACGCCACCACACAAAGGATTGGATATTGAGGAGGATGATGAAAATTTCCCTCATTACATCCAGCCAAGGAGAGAAAATGTGGAGGAAGTTGTGCTTCCAAAGAAGACCAATACAACTCTGATAGCACCACGGATCCCTAAGAACATTCCCCTGCTGAAGGACATAATTACCAAGCTTTTCAAGTTGAAATTTGAGGACTTTGATACTCAACAATAGGAAGGGTTGAAAAGATCAGACTGCCTAGTCTCGAATCAGCCCGACCCAACTATTGCACAGGTACTCAGGCCAATGCAATGGGCTGAGGGCATTGGTCGCTTAGGTTTGACAAATATACTATTTATGTCACATTTTGGCCATATTCTACAGGTCAATACATACATGAAACAACTTCTTGTCTATTTTCATAGAGGATTCCTATGGCTTGATCGGCCATACTTGGTCAACGTCGAGCTTATTGCTGCAATAACGGGTCTGCCAAAGGAAGGAAATGACCACGCACCATACTTGGCCCATAAAGAAAACACCAAGATAAAAAAAATTATAACCTTTAGCGTGCAAAAAGGGGCTTCCTAATTGGCCCTATCGAAGACACAAGTGTGCATTCACCACAAGGATCATGTCTTGTAAGTTGCTACACAAGATGAGGCCCACTCAGTGTTCAGCGGCAATGGTGGAACTTGCAGAGTTGTGCGCGCTAGGAAAGGTTTTCAATTGGTCGGTGTTCTTGCTGAATGAGCTAATAAATGACACCACACAGGCCCAGAAGGATCCTAACCACAAATTCCACTACCCTTGGATGCTCATCTTGATCCCGTTCACCCTGTGGGCCAACCCGTCAGATTATGTACAAATGGATGTCCTGCTACCTTGCCATGGTGCAAGGTTCTAGAACTTGTGGGAAGACAAGAAATACAAGGACAGGAAGAAGGATAACAACATTGAGTTATTTTTGCACTCAAAGGTGTTGCACGATGTTTTCCACTAATCTCACCAAGTCTGGGCTGCGACGGTGCACAGGTACGCAGCCTTCATTAATTTTCAGGCTGGTACGCACAATATGATCTTGGAGCCTAAGAAGGACTCAGCCAAACAAGTGCACCACATTGGATTCATGGTCACAAAAGAGAATGTGGATGCAATTTTCCACCTATGGCTGGATGAATGGCGTGGGCCCACTAGAAAATTCGTTGCTCGAAAGATACCAAGAAGAGGACCTACTAGTGCACCAAGTTAATTCCCAAGGAAATGAAGGAGGTGGCAAGCAGGATAATCAATTGCAAGAGGAGGACTAACAAGATGACAATGAGGATAGGCATATCTCTAATCATAGTGATTTAGAGTGCACCCCTAATCAGGAGGACATCCCAACCCAACAGGAAACGCAACAACAAGGACGGGAGCCCCCACGCAAGAAAAGGAAAGCTAGCAAGACAGATAACATGGATACCTTGAATGAGGAGGATATCCACACACTAACAGAGCTGAGGTCACCAGGGATAGCCTTGCCAGCCTGAATATGCAGCAGGAAAGCTGTTACAGAGAGAAATTCCTATGGCTTGGGGTACCACAACAAACAACTTGACTCGAGAAATCAATCCTTTCCAATATGCAATAGAAATCAAATATCTAACACTAAAGGATCAAACCACGTACCTTATTCCGGACAGTTGAAGTAGATCCCCGTTGAGCTTTCCAACTTCAGCTTGAATTGATAAATCACTTCCTCAACAACAAGTAAACAAGACAAGCATACTATATATCTTGGTGTTAGATCTATTCTAGCATATATAATCAACAATGTATAAGCATTTGAAATCATCCATGGATAAAATATTCATTTAAACATACATTATTGGACATGAAAAGATATTTCTATTAATATAAAATCAGAGATTACAATGGATACAACCTCTGTCAACACATCTATGAATCGGAGAAACTGAATCCCCCACTTGGGTCTCCACCACCTCAATCCTCCCTCTCTTGATAGTAAGCTCACAAGAAAAAGGCAAGCTTGGGAAGAACACAAAAGTGCTCCAAGGGACAAAGGGATGCAGACTCAAGCACAAGTTTTAGAAATAATGGACTACAGTTTCTTTGCTCTCAATTCTCTCATATGCCTTCAATGTACCAAAGAGTTCCTTATATAACTTTTCAAAGGGGTAATGAAAGGTCGAATCCGAGCAATCTCAAGGCATATGGAAGGCCAGGAGTCAAGTGATTCGGATCCAAGTCAAGGAAAACTCCAAAAGGATTTAGATTTTGCACACATCCCGATGTACGTGGTTTTAGTGGTCAAACTCGTGTATATACGTGATTAAGGGTTTAAAAGTCGCGTGTATTAATTTTCACATGTTTATAGGGATGGTAAAGGAAACATCAAAGGAAAAAAAATGGTCCAAGGGGTCTGAGGAGTCTGCAGAGGGATAGGGGAAGGCCATACAAGTGTGATTCACCTAGAGTGGTAAAATCAGCTATAACAGATGCCCCCTAATGTGTGAGGTCAGAGGGGTCATACAATGGCCGAAATACATTATAAGTCCATCCCAGAAGTGGAGTGATAAAGGATCCCAAATGGAATACCAACCACCCAATCAGCATAGTACAATGATACAACTTTGCACATAACTGCAAATACATATAGCAGTCCCGAATACATAAGAGTACAATGGCCATGAATAGGCATGATATAGAATATCACATAAGTGGTCATCTCCACATACAATATACATAAATCAGAATCTCCATGATGGAGATATACAAAGGACAATGATCTCCATAATGGCTGAAGATATACAATGGATCAAGATATCCATAATAGCTGGAAATGTCTGACATATACTGGAATCAAGTCATGAGACCTGAAATCTCATGAACACTAGCACGATCAAGGAGGTAGCATATAAGAGATTCCACCAATATGGAAGGTCTTCTACACAAACTGCTATGAGTACATGTCCTACTATGTGAATAGAGGTGTCGAGGTCGAACATAGTAGTCCATCATCTAATTACCGGTCATTGATGTATACCGTTAACAGATGCAAGATCACCCACCAATAATGAAAATGGGAATCAAGGTACTAGAGTGCAAACTAACAAGTGTGAATAAATGTGTTGAGGTTGAACACTTGAGAGGATCCATCGATCAGGGGACATTGATGTATTCCCAAAGACTGTCGATAGCAAGAGAACCTACCACTAATGACTGCAAGTCTCAAGGCACTCAAAAATGAATCTCGATTCCAATCCCAGAATAAATGATCTGAAGTCGATGTGATGAAATCCACTGGAAGGAGGGCATTAAGGAATCCCCCATCATCCAACACGAGGTACTCAACAAAGCTGTATAATGTGGAAGGACTCGATCATAAGGTGCACGAACCAGTAACTATACCGGGAATGGCCAACATGCAAAGTCAAGATAACTGAGGAATGGGTGACTCAGGTTTCAACTTCCTTCAAACAAGAGCATAATGATGAATGGTGACTGAATAAAGGTAGCATAGACTCGATATACAAAACTAGGACATCTTTGCAACACAGGAGGCATCGACAGAGGATCCATGGGGACTGGAAGCTTAACCAGTCGGTGGAGATAAACTCAGATAAATGAGTACAGCTCCTAAAATCAAACTATAAACCCAATCAACGGACGTGATATACAGTGCTCTGTTCGAAGGTGACATGACTCGACAGTTGCCAAAAGATAACATCTTCCTTGTCCGTATTTTTGGTTTTTTTATTTTTTTGGACTTTTTCAAATATTTAAAATGATTGAAAAAGAATAAAACTGCTTTATAGTTACAGACTAGGAGGAGACAAGTGTCATAGGGGAAAACAAACTAGTTCCAAGCAGTGGAACATACCTATGCTCAATGCAAGGATACATATGTAGGATAGCGACACTCGGGGGAAAATCCCCTCCCAGTAAAAATAGGGAATCAAGTTGCAAAGGATATATAAAATGGCTCTGCATGGCTAGACATGAGACAAGCTTGGGCTATATGGCTGAAACTCAATGTCAGGGAAGCCGACGTAAGGCTCAATAAGGCAGGAAAAGCTCATGATAATGCAATTACAACTTGACATAAGGGAGTCCTGAGGGAAATAGGCCAGCAAAAGATCAAGAGGAGTATGAGGCTCTTGCGAAATGTCATGGAAATACTATACAACGGACTCCCACACCCTAAGGGACAAAATGTTAGCATGGGCACCAAATGCAAATAAGGCGCTAACTAGGGTACCCATGTAAGGTCAAGCTCTACCACTCATATAATGCCATTTCTAAAACAGCAAGAAGGTTCCATGACATAATAGAGTGGGTTCGTACCTAAGGCTATAAAGAAATGGTCATAAGGTCATGCAAAATGCAAATGGTGATGAAACCTAACCTATATGCCAGTTTAGACATGATACCTGAAATTGACACAAACAGGTAAATCCAACAGCTGAAACGACACTTAAAAAGGTCTCCTACATCATAAATTAGTCCAAAAACGGTCCAAACGGATTAGAAATGGTCCAAACTATAGGAAAGGGGGTAAAAATTTTCAAAATTTTGAAAAATTTCTATAAATAGTAAAAAATTCAAAATATTATAAAACATTTGAAATTTTTACCCATTTGAGCTCAGAACTTCAACAGCGAATTCCAGGAGATCCAGCTGATGGAATCCACAACCATTTTTTCTAGGTACTTACTCATGCTCCACTCTTCCATTTTGATGTAATTTTTGTCAAATTCCATGGTGATTTTGGATTTCTAGGCCATTCTAAAATAGGCGTTGTAGCCCACGTGGAAATCAAGGGTTTTTCCGTGTATAGGGCTGGATATATGTGTAAAATTCCCTCACAGTTGCATACATACACAACTATTTGGAAAACAGTAGCGTATGCAGCTGTGCTTAAGGTTTTTCAAGTGTTCTAATGTGAAAAACTCAAATTTTTTGTGTAGGATGGTCCTAGAATGGAGAGAACATGAACATGGTGATGTAGAAGAGGCAGTAAGGGCCGATCTAATGGCTCAACAAGCACTACGTGCATGTGGGATCTACAAATTTTGGTGTCTTGGTGGCTTAAGTGCCAAACCAGGACTATAGCAGATGTTGGTGGACTACTGGGATCCAGACTCAGAGTCATTCCAGATAGATGGGATGTCCTTCACCATAGAGGTGGAGGACATATACTTTATTACTAGACTTTCTCGATGGGGGGAAGTAGTGAACCTACATTCTCGCGAGCCCGGAGGTGGCCTGACTATAGATGAGTACATTACAGTGTACTGCTATCCGAACACAGAGAAGGTGGGGAGTCAGATCCCAACTAACTCCATATAGGTGTTGGGCCTAAAGGACATCCTACTGACACTGGGAAGGATAGCAGACTTGGCTTCACTCCACCAGGCCTCATGGCCTCTGATGTTCTATGTAGTGGAGTGCATGAGACCCACGGTATATGATTGGAGCACTGCACTACTGGGAAACATGAAACATCAGCTCAGTGAGTGTAAGATGGGCAGAGTGTGAAACTTTGGTTTTAGCAGCATACTAAGCATGTTTTTCTTTGAGCATGTTCCAAGATTGAGCCCTAGAGTTGGCGTTCCTCTACACGGGGTTCGAGATCTAGCCCAACGGCATTGGGCGGATGCGATGCGCAGACTGGGGGGAGGTAGGGTGTCCAACCCCTATCCAGCTGATTTCTTTCCGTGGTGGCGACGACATATAGTTTCCATCGATGAGTACCCCTATGCGGGGATATATTTTCGGGGGGGGCCAGACATGCCACTACCACCAGGATCGGCATACGGTGACATAGGTAACAAATCTCGACCCTCTCTTTAAATTTTTTGAGTTATTTAATTTTTTTTTGTTTTCTGATTATATGGAATCAAAAGACATGTTTTTGGGTGACAATACATAGTGACATCTACCATATGCATGCAGATGTGGGACCACAGTGGCCTAAAGGCTTCCCTCATCACAGACGAAGGGGAAGAGGAGATGATATCATGAGTGTGGATGCGGAGCAGATGCTCCAAAGCATTGATACCAACTTTGTGAGGCTGACACACAGAGTTCCCATGGAACAAATCAAGGACTTGCCTGAGGCCATGTAGTGCCAGGTGGTGGGTGTACCATGAGCATGGGTGTGATTATTCTAATGGCTAGCTAGAGCCGTAGTGACATTCCACGATCACAACCCCCCTCCTCCTCCACAGGCTTAGATACCTAGGAGCGATACATTTTGTATTGCCGTGTATTATATTTTGGTGGCTTGAGAGCCCAATTTTTGTATCATGACACTATGTATTACCACATTTTGGATGTTTATAAAACTTTTATGATGATCGGTTTATTTATTTACATGTGTAAAAATTTGTGTTTGTGATGAATTTATTGTGTATGAAACAAATGCCAATCTAACACGTAGTTAGCATATCAGTCAGCAACTTGATTATTAATTCTTGGAATATGTATATATGTTATATTGTCAAATTGTCGTTCTAATAATCTCACACGTAAGAATCTTCTTAACAAGGTCGGATCTCTAACATGGTACAAACCATTAAGCTGTGACACTACTAACTCCAAATCAAGACGTACCTCAAGAGAGAGAACGCCATGTAAAATGGCATCCCGTAGAATCTCAATAACGGCACTATATTCAGCAACATTGTTTGAAGATGGCTGTAAACATACGCCTCTTGAAGACAATATCTGACCCATAGGAGTATAAATCACCCAAGCAGCAGAGGCTGAGTGTTGAGTGTGACGGCTTGCACCATCCGTGAATCCTATGAAGGTGGAAGATTCCATTGACATCTACCAAAAGAAATGGAAACTAATCACAAACCCAATCACTATAAGAAAAATACCTACCTATGCAAAACTGTACAATAATATACAATAACCAGCCTTGGCTGAAAATCATGCATAGTAATTTTTGAGATAGAGCCCATTTCTAGGCTCCGCCAAGGCTGTCCCCTCATAAGCGCCCTTCTCTAACACACGTTTGATGACGTAAGGACCATGCCACATGGGGTTAAAATTTCCTACCCCCACTGGTTCTTTCAGTTGATCCCACAAAAGGACCAAGTCTCCCTCACTAAAGCTCCTTGGTCGGACAGACTTATCATAATGTACCTTTACGCGATGCTCATTTACCTCTAGAGCCACCAAGGCATCTCGACGCTGCTCATCAATTTGCTCAAGGTGGACCAAACGCTCCTCCAATGGTGAAGTGGCTGGTAAGAGCTCTATGGCTAGCTTCAAAGAAGGAATCTCGCACTCAACTGGCAATACCAACTCCACTCCATGTACAAGTTGATATGGAGAAAAACCCATGGTAGTCTTAACAACGGTTCTATAAGACCACAAAGCAGGATATAACATAATGTGCCAATTATTCTTGCTTTGTACGATGGTTCGTTAGAGAATGGATATGATTGATTTGTTCACTGCTTCTACCTGTCCATTCGCTTGAGGGTAGTAAGAGGAGGAATGCTCTTGTTTGTACCCTAACTTGGATGCCAACTCTTCCATCATACGGTTCTGAAAATGCGATCCATGGTCAGTGACAAGCTCTTTCAGAATCCCAAACTGAGTAATAATCTGGTTGAATACGAAGTGCGTGGCTGTCTCACCGTCGGATTTAACTATAGGCATAGCCTCAGCCCATTTCGTGAAGTAATCAACAACCACTATGATATGATGATGCCCCCCAACTGAAGCTGGGTTGCAATCCATAAAATCAAGCCCCCACTTAGTGAAGGGACTGATGGTGATGATGGGATGTAATGAGGCAGGTTTTGAGTGCATATTATGTGCAAACACCTGGCAAGGGTGGCACCTCTTGACCGCATCTACACAATCCTTAAAGATCGATGACTAGAAATAACCCACTTTTAATATTTTTTTGGCTGTAGAAATCCTAGATAAATGACCACCACACGCCCCTCCATGGTAGTCATTCAGCACTACCTCAGCCTCTTCATGAGTTAAACAACGTCATAAAATGGAATCTACCCCACGATGGTACAAAGTGTTATCCACTATGAGGTAACTCTTAGACATGTGACATAATCGTCGTCGTTCATCCCGTGAGAGGTTAGTGGGGACCTTCACTGTTTGTAAATATATAATGATATCCCCATACCATGGGTCTAAAGTTGAGATTAAGAAGATGTGCTCATCCATAAACATATCTTCACAAACAAACTCCTCGGCCTTGTTGCCACCTTTTCACACACCTGGATCACGTGGCAGAAATATTCAAGCCACTCAGTGTGTCCTTGGGGGCAAGTCTCGAGTCAAGGCCGTCACCTTGTTCTTGACTCCTCCATTTAGGCTCAACTCCTAACGAAGCCAAGGGGGGTAGACCCTATTAAGTTACTAAGGATGATGTCTTAGTGTGGTGATGTTAAACTAAATCAGTTATTTAGGAGTTTGAAGATTTTAACTATAAACAATCAAGATGACAAGATACGAAGATACACACGAAAGCACAAAGTTGATACACAATATATATATGAAGAAAAAAAGACCAGTGCCTTAAAAATGGAGTCAAAAGAGATCAGTGTGCTTGCATGTGTTTGGAATAAATGTTTTGCGATTGCATATTGGTATGTTTTAAGTTAAAATTGGAGTGTGGGTTGTTTAAATTAGGCTTAAGGGGGATTCCAGATATACCCGAGAGTACTTGGAGTATGTCCAAAACAAAGCCTATACGGCTACCTGCAAGGAATATGTGGGCTGAAATGGAGTCTA
>LPNX010335771.1:534220-546680 GCA_001517045.1 Pseudotsuga menziesii | reverse complement strand
TCTTTTACAGACACTATCATGCTAGAACATTTATTACAAATCCCTCATGGGGTATGAACATGTGATATAGTACAACAAGCACTTCCCAGAAGTACTTCCATAGGTCCTCTGAAGTCCGAACAAGTTAACCCTGTTCGGTTCACTGGGATCACTTGATAAAAACCACTAAGTACAACTTAGGTGGTAACAGGCCTCACTTGGGAAATCCGATATAAGCTCTGCAAAAATTAACAATTTCTTCGATTTTTCCGAAACAAACTCAAGGTCGAATTCTTGTAGGATGACAATCCATTTATTATATTTTCCCCCAATCATCCTTCAAGTGAGGATGAATTGAAATGTATTGACATGGGCTACAACCAAGGTCTGGTGAAGGAGAATATAATGTCTCAACCATTGAACTACATGTACAGTAGCTAAGGAAAGCTTCTCAACATGAGAATAACGAATTCTCGCATCAATAAGATTTCAACTCAGATAGTATATGACATGCTCTTAGAGCTCCTCATCCTCTTCAACCAGAACCATACCAATCGTCTCCATGGACACGGCCACATAAAGTAGAAAATTACAGCTATAGTCTAGGGGACTAATCACTAGGGCCGATGCTAGGGCTCACTTGAGCGCATCAAAGGACTCATGGGCTCGCTCATCCCAACAAAAGGTGGTGTCCTTCAAAATATGCATGAAGCCTCTATTCAAATTGAAAAAATTGACCACGAATCTCCTTAAGAAGTTTGCCATGCCTTGCAAACATTGAAGATGACGAATATTTTTTGGGGGAGACAATGGAATTATTGCCTCAACCTTCAAAGGGTCGACTCCTATACCCTCTTTAGACACAATGAATCCTAACAAGAGACCAAACTTCACAAAAAATATGCACTTGTGAGGATTTAACCTGACCAAATAAAGGTGGCACCTTTCGAATACCAATCTCAAATGATAGGAATGACACATTCTCATACGAGAATGAGCAGCAAGGTCATCCAAAAATACTTTGATAATCTATTTGAGATCGTGGAAGATCAACGTCATGGCCCGCTGAAAAGTAGCTTTGGCGTTCTTAAGGACAAAAGGCATTTTTTGATATGTAAAAGTTCCCCAAGGATAAATAAATGCAGTCTTGTGTTGGTCCTCAGGTTTAATTTGTATCTGATTGTATCCGGAAAATCCGTCCATAAAGGAAAAAACCTTGCTAACCGCACACTCATCCAAAATCTGATCAATAAATGGTGTGGGAAAATTGTCCTTAGGACAGGCACAATTCAAATCACGGAAATCAGTACATATGCAGATCGCTCCCTACTTCTTGTCAACTGAGACGGGGTTTGAAACCCACTCCATCAAGGGAATGGGATAGATAAAACTGGCTTTCAACGGTTTCTCTATATCTTCCTTAATCGCGGGTGCTTTCCTAGGATTTACCGCACGCAAGCGTTGTCGAACGGGCTTAGCATTGGGATAAGTCTTAATCTCGTGTTCAACAATGCACGAGTTGATACCTGGAATTTCATCATAAGACCAAGCAAATATATCATGGAATTATTTAAACAGCTTGATGTATTCTTGAATCTCAGCATGGGAACATCCTGCCCCAATATAGACATTCTCTATCCTGCCAGGATCGCGAGAGATATTGATAGGAATCGTTGGAGATATATTTTCCATGTTTCCATCAACCATCGAACCAGGAGATCTTAATGGAACCATAGGACTACCAATTCTCTCTCTAAGAACCTCCCTAAAGTCCTCACACTCCAAGCAGTCAAGCTCAGGAAGAAAGTAAGATCCATGATGGAGCTCTTCCCATGGTGACTCAACTCCCGACATGGCCTTAATAATCGCTTTGTCTGAAGGAAAAGCACTATCAAGGCAGTCGTGCACGTGAGAAGACTGTACTTCCCATGCAGGCAACACATAAGGGTCTTCCTCCTTCGTCCGCAAAGAGGAAGGACTGGGCTCTGCAACACACTCAAGATTAGCTTGATAAGCTACCATAGTTGCAGGAAACGGCACGTTCATCACGAAGGGCTCACTCGAAGTATTCGGCGTAGAAAGAATCCAAGGATCTTCCATATGACTCGTGCGAAAATACACCGATGTTATAGATGTCGAGGCCTCACCGGAACTAGACCCTATCATAAGGATAGGTGCAGGACAGCTAAAACTTCCCATGAGGGATGGATAAATGCCCACACCCACACTCCTAGTTGTCGGCTGAGAGTGCTCTACAATTAGGATCGAAGCTCCCGAAGATGTGATAACGGACGGATTATTGAATGACATTTGATCAATCATAATTATATTCCTGTTAAATGGAAAGCATACAACATGAAATAGGGAAGAAGCTACATCTTGCATACTGTACATCCAATTCCTACCCAACAAGAGATTGTAGCCAAGGGGTGAAACAACCACCTCGACCTCTATCGCAACGGTCTTCCCTCCCAAATGGACCTTAAGGGAAGGAAGGATCCCATGTAGCCTAAATGATCTCCCATCAAACACAGTTAACATGGTCGCAGATTTAGACAACTCATGGGAACCTAAACCCTTCCAACACAATAAATAAATCACAGAAGCAACAGCGCCTTCGTCAATCACAGTGTGCTTGACGGTCATGTTAAGACATTCTACATGAATCAAAAGAGACACATAGTAAGGAAAGCGAGGCTGAAATCCTACGGTTTCAAATTTAATCACGGAGGAAGAATTATCATCATTCACACCAAGGGAAGAAAGCAAAGCCTTCCTTTGTGAAGGACAACTATGAAGCACTTCCAGTGCAGACATCGCACAAGGAGTATCGCCCAAATCCTCGACAACAGAATAGTTCTGGGAAGCTTGGGCATTAGGATTGTGCCCCGAACACTTAAGGACTCCCTTAGGAATGTGAGGTGCAGCTTCATGTTTATCCACAGGTTTTTCAATATGCAAAGGATTCCCTGGTGGATCAAGTTCCTTTCCTAGGTTGGGTTGTGACGACCCATAGTCTTTCGCACAGGTCACAACTTTCGCAGCACGTACCATGTTAATGCAACCATGACCACTACCCTCCAGTGAATCTTGATCATCACCAGACTAATCATGGGTCCTCGAGTTCATATTTTGATTGTGAGGTAAAGGGTTAGTCATCACAGCTGGGCCCTGTGCCAAGAATCTCGAGGCTTCATCGATACAAGGGAACAATTAAGTGAGGTGATCCTCCTTACACAACTTGCAAGGGAATTTAAATTTACATTTAGCTTGCTTGTCCCCCCCAGCATTACAGGTGTTCTTGTCATTATTATTATCATTTTCGTTCCTATTCCCACCCTTACGATTATTTTTACCCTTTTTTTTATTCTGTTCGGGCTGTTGTTTACCCTTCTGGTCCGACAATTGCACTGAAAGCACACTCGCCGTTTGGGAGGGTTGAGACAAAGTCATGGCTTGTCCCAAATCAGATTGGTTGATTGACAATTGACTGACTTGTTTTGCAACCGAATCCACAGGTTTAGCACTCGTACAACCAACAATGCCATTGGCATGTGGTCCAGGTTTAACTTTGGGATTGAAACTACAACATGGAGCATTGGGAATGATCTCATATAACAAACCGGATTGAGAATAAATCAAATCCAGTTCTTGTGCCCTAAAAATGGCTTGTTACTCATTTTGCACACCGGATGTAGAAACATCCTTTACTATATACAACAATAATGACTTAAGGAACCATTCAAGGAGGAATTCCAACGGTATAAAGCCTTTAATTAACCTCTTCCGTCTACACCACTCTTGGATATGATCCGAGATATGTGTGGCTTTATCCTACTGAAATGTTGACAAGAGTTTAGTACCAACGTCATAATGCACTGGTAGCTGGAAGTGGTTAAGAAAAGTCATTGCTAGGTCATCGAACAAAGCGAATGCCCCCCTAGGTAGCTCTATATACCATTTCGCGGCAGGCCCTGTAAGGGTGCATTGAAACAGCCTTAAACGGATTGAGTCTTGATGTAAGGAATTCAAAGAGAACCATAGGTGAAAGGTAGTAACATGTTTGCTCAGATCCTCTCCTGATTTGCCCTTGAATTTGGGTATGTCCGAGGGAAGCTTAGTAGGGACAGCCAACCAAGCCGGGTCATGAGCTACAGGCTCGTTCGTCAATCTCAACAAGTCAGGAAGATTTAGCATCACGAGGAAAGGGAGCCTAGGATGATTAGGTCGATGGACCTCTCCCTGATAGTTCTGATTCACATAGGTCTGATTACCATAACCACCATGGCCTTGGCCATAGTGCCCTCCTCCCGTTTGACCCGTATAGGGTGGCATGGAAGCACCATAGTGTGGTGTACCTTGACTATTTGGAGCTACAAAGCCATAATTTCGAGATTAAGTGGGTTGTTGATACCCACACCCATAAGGTGAAGAAACCTATCCATACTACATGCCATAATAGGGTCCATAAGTCTTCGCATGAGATGTCCCATGAGACACTCCATAAGTAGGGATATACGCTCCAGAAGTAGGAATATACATTCCGAAAGAAGGAATATATGCTTTTAAAGTAGTAATATGACCTCTAGAAGTATGAACATGACCTCCCAAAACAATGGGTGGTGCATGAACCTGAGACACAACTGGTCGAGTAAACGCTGTATGGACATGACTCGTAGCAATGTTCCATCCCGAAGGACCACGTGAATGAGGTGGAAGGTGAACATTTGAAGAGCTAGGGACAAAGGAAAAAGGGACCTGTGTAATTATGTACATGTTATTCCTTATAGTCACTCGTCTCAGATCTGGTATCCTAATAGGATCACTAACTGTAGACCTAGGAGGAATATGTGATGTAGCTTCCACTGCCGGGATGGAAGGTGCAATGTGAATTGTGCTCCCAAACCTCTCTGCATGGTAAGGAATGAGAGTGCCCCCAGACATAGTGTTAGGCTCAAACTCAGACTCGAGATGGAATGCCAAATCATGTGCAGGAAAACCAGACATACCATAACTACCATAACTAGTGCTCGCAGGTTCGAAATGAGTCTCATCATCCTCCGACATTCCATATCGGCGATGCATCAATGGGGGATCAACACTAGAGTAAGTAGGCCTATCATGAAAAGTACCTATCGCAAAAATCACAGGACCTAACTCAGTTAAATCAGGTGAAGGATCATAGTTAGGAGTAAACTCCCCATCTTCCACTTGAATGGGAGAAGGTGGTTCAGGAATACCTTCAACATGGTCTCCCATCGTGTGTGAATCAATGTGCGTAGTAGTCCACCTAGACTATCTATTTCTCTCTCCCAAAGGAGGAGCAGATGTAGAAGGTGGAAGTCCTGCTAAACGACAAGAACAGTGCAGAGCTGCACCCGAATCCATAATGACTCAAAAAATATTAAAGACTCTCTATCTACGCAAACCCTAGGTAAGCTAACGTGCATAGAGAAATCGCCAATAAAATCTAAAGCCAACCACAAGCAATCAAGGGTAGGATAAGTGAGCTCCCGAATGAAGTAGGTATGTCTCGCCTAGGAGAGGCTTGAGACTCCCATACACAAAAAGAGGAGGTACGTAACCAACTATTGTGGCCCTCAACTTCAACGCATAAAGAGACTGTGTTGTATGACCCCAACCTGGCCCGAAAACCTGTAGAATAATCCCTGCAAATTACCCCCTCGATATCCTAGGTGAGGCCACTAAGGTCACCTCAATATAATCAATGCTCAGGCGGACAGTCACAGGTGGGATTGACCGTATGGGCAGGGTAGCAAAGCCCAAAACTCTCAAAAGAGCCCCCATATACGAATACAATCCTGGAAATATCTCTGGTGCTACTCAGTTCTGACTAGGGGTCATCCCAATCAATAACCGCTCACACTGCCTCATGCTTAACTCCCTTTTGAGAGGAGGATCCTGAGAAACACTGGTTATACCAAGGAATTTCACACACTCACCTGGATAGACACATACATGTTGTTGTTTAGTGGTCTTGGAGAATTTACTCACAATGAACTATTCCAAGACCCTAAAACCTAATCTTGTTGGTGAACCCTATCAAATGAAATTGTGTAGTTCATTTTAATTTAAGTGTTGATTTTAATTGGATTTATTACATAAAAGAGGTATATGGCCGTGCAACTAAAGGCGTTATGACAAAACATGAAGCAAAATGCACACCTAACAATCAATGCAAATGCATTGTGTCCATGAAAAACAGGGTATGCTACTGTGTGAAATGCACAATTTTCTTCAAATGATAGATGCAAGCTTTCCTATATGAAATCCTAACTAATAATCCAAAGCAAATCTAGTGCAAGTACTATGCAAAATGCAAAATGCAATGCATAATGATAAGCAAATATTTTGGGATTTTTGAAATAAAAATGAGATATTAAAGCAAAAGAATGGCTCTACAACCCCCAGACTCTACAAGCACACTTGAGCAACACTCAAACAAAGTACTAAGGTAAAATAAATCTAATGCACTAATGCCAAAACAAAAAATCAAAAATGCAATGACAAGAACATTCTTAAAAAAGAAATTAAAAAAAAAAAAAACCGTCTTTGGTCATAAATAGAGGTTTATACAGACTCTATCCGTATCAAAGGAGACTCAGCAATCATCAAAATTCACCCAGCAACCATCCAAATTCCTCTAGAAGGAAAAACCAAGAGCATACGCGACTGTTCGTAGTAAACCCACGTGTGTACGCGACAATAGCAGTGAAACCCGTGTATATAGACGACTGTGAGTTAAAAACTCGTGTACAGGAAGAAATGTGCATAAAAATAAAGGAAAACAGACAAGATGAGACAAACTTCACACCAATCAGACACTACCAAGCAAACATGGCCCCAGACCCAACACAGAAACAAGAGAAAAAGAGAAATTCAAAGTCATTGAATGCCGATAGAAAACCCCCAAAGGACAACTACTAGGAACTCCCTAGCGGAGTCACCAATTCTGTTACGGAGAGAAATTCCTATGGCTTGGGGTACCACAACAGACAGCTTGACTCCAGAAATCAATCCTTTCCAATATGCAATAGAAATCAAATATCTAACACTAAAGGATCAGACCTCGTACCTTATTCCAGACAGTTGAAGTAGATCCCCGTTGAGCTTTCCAACTTCAGCTTGAATTGATAAATCACTTCCTCAACAATAAGTAAACAAGACAAGCATACTATATATCTTGGTGTTAGATTTATTCTAGCATATATAATCAACAATGTATAAGCATTTGAAATCATCCATGGATAAAATATTCATTCAAACATACATTATTGGACAGGAAAAGATATTTCTATTAATATAAAATCAGAGATTACAATGGATACAACCTTTGTCGACACGTCTACGAATCGGAGAAACTAAATCCCCCACTTGGGCCTCCACCACCTCAATCCTCCATCTCTCGATAGCAAGCTCACAAGAAAAAGGAAAGCTTGGGAAGAACACAAAAGTGCTCCAAGGGACAAAGGGATGCAGACTCAAGCACAAGTTCTGGCAACAATGGACTATAGTTTATTTGCTCTCAATTCTCTCATATTCCTTCAATGTACCAAGGAGTTCCTTACATATCTTTTCAAAGGGGTAATGAAAGGTCGAATCTGAGCGATCTCAAGGCATATGGAAGGCCAGGAGTCAAGTGAGTCAGATCCAAGTCAAGGAAAACTCCAAAAGGATTTGGATTTTGCACACATCCCAATGTACGCGGTTTCAGTGGTCAAACCCACGTATATATGCGATTAGGGGTTTAAAAGTTGCGTGTATTAATTTTCACATGTTTATAGGGATGGTTAAGGAAACATCAAAGGACAAAAAATGGTCCAAGAGGTCTAAGGAGTCTGCAGAGGGATAGGGGAAGGCCATACAAGTGTGATTCACCTGGAGTGGTAAAATTAGCTATAGCAAAAGCATAACTGATCAAGTTGAGAACTACCTCAATAAGATGGTAGATGCCATTAACGAGGTCAAAGCCACTGTTTAGGCTGAGACATATGGCATGAATAACGTTCCATTGGTCACACAAGAGCAAGTAGCACCAAGCAAAGTCAGAATTCAAGGATGCACACTGGAAACAGGCATGGACACGAGTTCCTTTGATGATGTTCTCAAGGAGTTTGCTACCCTACAGATCGACCTACAGATCGACTTTTGCAAGTTGGCCTTGAGTGAAGTCTACAAAGTACAACGGGCATCTGCATCGGAAATATGGCTAAGGGAGAATGATGTTCGCTATCAGGAAACAAAAAAGTGAAGGAAGGTGAAGGCATGCAAGACCCTCCTTAAGGACAAAGAGCGGAATCTCCAAGGACGCATTGCACTCCTTACAGAGAAGGAATAGGAAATTGTGGTGTGTGAGAAGATCCGCATCGCATTAGCTGATATGATCAAAAGTGAAATCGCAAAATTCCCACCTAAAGTGGTTCGCGACGATGAGGATTAAGCAGCTAAGGTTACCTGACTAGCACAGATCGCAAAAGACCTGAAGAAGCAGGTTGAGGAACTTCAAGCTAGACAAGTGTCGAGCACACCTCCTAAGGTGCTCGAGGAAAAAATAAGAGCAGCATCTGAGGCTGCTGGGAAGATCAAGGAAGGAGAGACATTCTCCACTACAGTAGTAGAAGCAATTTCCACGATATGGAAAGTGCTTCTAGAAGATGTGAAAACAAAAAACATAAGGAAGAACATCAGCAAAGCTGAGGATAAAATCGTTGCGGTAAAGGCAGAGATCAAGAGGCTGTCATTCCAAGAGAAAGTGACCAAGATGATTGAGGTCATGTTGAGGCCTGTAAAATCCCAGGTAACAACAGTAGGAATTCACCCAATAAACGTTCCCAATTAGGTCGTCATTGTTTGATATGGGTAATTCATTCGGTTTACGGTCTGGCTACCATAGCTCAAGTAACGGTTTAAGCTTGCTTTACCGGTTGTGGCCTGGTAAACCTTTTAAGTGTATTTTTTAGTTTATTTTATATATGATATGCAAGTGCCTAATCTAAGTGCAAATGATAGAGATAACAAAGAGTCCACAATGTGATGCACAGGTTCTTACCTCGTCTTATTTCCCTTTTTCTTCTAAATCACAAACAGATAACAACTATGCTAAGCTAACTAATTCTATCTAACCTATCCCTAGGGAGCGGGATTATATTTAGTGGTGAGTAATGTGTTGTATAGCATGCATAAAGAATATTATAGATAGTTGTTAATAATTCAAAACACATGAATATATGTAGAAAGATAAACATAGAGATAACTCATTGTTGGTTAAAACATTCATTACTCAATATACTGCATAAGTTTCATAAAAATAACAGAAAATAATTCATAACATAGAAGTAATTCATAAGTCAGAACGATCTCACAGTTCATAGAATAAGCTGAAATAGAAATAATTTGACATTCAACCAATGTACAGCATGCATTTGAAACTTCACTGCTCCTTCTCCAGTAAAAAATATGGATTTCTTTATTATAAAAGGAAATAGTTCTTCTTACAATAAACTTCACAAAAGATAGCCTGGAAAAATCCCTTTCTTCATCGACTCTATCAATACTTATACAATTTGAAATGTCCTTTGGTCTTCCTGCTCTTTGGGATTCCTTTACAAATCAGTTACAAAAATGACTTTGTCTCCTAGTGAGCTCGCTAATTTTAGCAAAATATAAATATTACAAAATATGTGTCAATAAAACAAACATTCTAAGTGGGCCCAACCACCTCATTAATGAACTGCTTCCATGTATTGGCATCTTTCACTATTGTCTCAAACTCTGATGGCTCTAGAAATCTAATAGCGACCTCATGCTTGGAAACTTGAGATTTTATATTAGCCATCCTGGCTAGAAGCAATCGAAGTTGATCTTCTAATAGATGGTTGCTTACTACTGCGTGGGATATTACATTCTTAAGCACTCTCTCATCCAAACTTTTGATCAGCTAAATGCCCAGTTCATCCTCCTGCCATCTAGCATGCAATTGTTTCAAATGCTCTTCATGCTTTGGTAATTCATATAAACTCTTCTTGGTAGATTTTTGGCAGCGGTTGTAAGTTGTAAGCACCTTTATACATAAATCTGTACAAATTTCTTTAGTTCTCTGGGCTTCCCTTATCATTTCTTCAGCAGCTTTATTTCCAAATTCTATCAACTCATATTCCAGCTTCACTCTCTCGGAGTCTTTGATCGGTGCATTTTCTAGAGATTTGTAGAAGGAGCAAGTTGACATAAGTCGACTTGAACGAAGACCGAATTAGTCGATCAGCCGACTAAGTCGAGAGACCGACTACGTCGGTCGGCTGAGTAAACACAGTAGTTAGTCTGTTAACTAATAGTCGTGTCGGTTCGGTGAACCGACAGGTAGTTATGATTGTAACTGTTTATAACCTGTATATATTAGGCTGTTGAGCCACACAAGAACGAATTTCAGTTCTTGGCTTTGTATGATCTATTGAGAATAATATAATCTGTTCATCCTATCTGTTCTTGTCTCTTGTATCTGTGTATATTCTGTATTTTTGTATGTATTATTGGTAACCTTATGTGATCTGTGAGATTACAACATTGGTTTCGTTGCCAGTAGTACATAACTGGAATATATGCTCACATATGATACCAGAGCAGGAGATAAAGGACTGGTGGGAGCGAAAAATTGCTAACTATCTACAAAATTACGCAAGAAGGAACAGATTGACGGTCACAGAAGCAAAAGCCAGATTTTTCACTGAGACTCACGAAAAGTTTGTCGAATCCGTGCCCCACCTGCTGAAGCAGCTTTTGGATGAGAAAACCGGACAAGACTAAAGAAGAACAGTTACTCCAGAAACTGATTCGAGGAGGACGTACGAATCTCTCGGAGTGGTTCGAAAAGATAGCCGACGACTTCTGTGAGGAACAAGCAGTCGAAGACAGGACTTCTGTGGAAACCGTCCGAAAGAAATTTTTCACAGAATTTACTGATCAATTCTTGTGTTCCTTGCCGGCTTTACTATTCAAGTTTCTAATAGAGAAAGGAGCAGGGCACATTGTTGAACCTCGACCTCTATTACGTGAACCACCCTCCAACACTAACTGGGCGAAGAAGCAGAAGCAGTGGGAAAAATTCATTGCTGAAAGGGAGTGGGAATACTTCCTGAGTAAGTAGACACCATCCGAGCTTTCTAAAAAGCGTTGGGTAGGCCATGGGGGGGTAGCTGGTCGTGTGTCGGGCCTAGAGCATAGTGGATCCTAGTCGACCAGAGCCGTCGTCACCAGTAATGCATAATCGACCGAAGAGGAACTTAATGCATAGTATTGTACTATAGTATGTCGGACATTAAGAGAATCGAAAGGGATGAAAGACAGAAGAAAAGGGAAGCTAGACGAGAAAGGGCCGCAGAGCTGCAGCAAAACCCTAGGGAGACCGACCATGATGAAGTACCGCCAGAGTCGGGTCATGACCGACGCAGAGAAGGCGAAGAAGAAGTGGCGTCCCCTGAAGATGATGAAATGTGGATAGAGCAGCCAGAAGCTCTCCAACTAATTGTTCCCGACGAAGGAGTAACCCTTTCCACAGTAGGTCCGCGTACCAGAATACAAACTATTATAGAAGATGACCTTCGACTAAGAGCTGGGGACATTACACTCTGGAGCCGACTAGGCGACGAACCATATCCGGGTCGACATCTTGTAATACGTCGATCGATCGAAGGTAACTGGGTGACCTTTCAAACGGCACCTTCCTTTCGAAGTATCCACTTGCTCCTACCGACACATGAAGGAGCACCCCCCCTGCCACACACAACTTCAGAAGATACAAAAGGGTCAGACCTGAGCACGCAAAGTGACAGTGGGTCATTAAGAAGACAAATTATCAACAATCCGCTCTTCGACGAGAAAGAGTCGACACCCGACGGAAGCACAAGTTCCGTCGACCAAAACCCCATCGTCACCTCGACAGATTCGGCTAACTCAACAACCCCAACCCTTACAACACCACCTCCTCCACCTCCACCTCCTCCGACATCATCAGAGAGTAGTGACAGTGACTACGACATGGGTCACGGATCTGCTCAGATTCCCCTTTTTGAGGGTGACGAAGACCCCAGACGACACTGGTTTGTCTGCGAGTCGATATGGGAGGCTAACAAAGTCACAGAAGAAGACCGACAGATAGCCCAGTTCGCAGGAGCACTTCGGAAAAGAGCTCTCACATGGTATATGACATTTACCGAAAGGCAACCTAGAGCAACAAAAGCAGAGATAAAGGCACAATTTCTCTCATTTTTTAAGACTCCAGACGCTAAACACCTGGCAGCCAAGAAGCTGAAGACGACCCAACAGAAGCCAGGAGAAACAGTCCGCGACTACGATAAACGATGGAAGGATCTATTGAGTCAGTTGGACTATTTCATCGACAAACAATTACTCATTCAATGGTTCCTTGCAGGACTTTCACAGAAAGTTCACCGACACATCATTCTGG